>JAQGBJ010000003.1:0-167039 GCA_034698345.1 Sphaeridia pumilis
TGACGCAAGAAATACCAGAAGCGAGACTTGGCAACGAGCTTTTCCGGTGCGAAGATTTTCATTTTGTACAAAGGAGGATTCTGCTCCTTTTCAGAAGGCAGCTTCCTTCCGATGACCTCATACTGCTTCAACTGCAAGATACAAAACAGAACCACGTTAGTATTCACTCAGTTACAAACTTGAAGAACCTTTGTTCAACAGCCTTGCTCATTCGAAACACTACCCCGAAGTCGTGTAGAGAATCTCTTTGAAAAACCCTTTCAAACGCTAAGTCTGTTGAAAAATGACCGTTCAACATCGAATAGGATCGTTCAAACAAGCTAATTCTCCTACTACTAGATTTCTAAAGCTGAACGGTCTCCAATGTTTGAAGAAGCGAATAAAATCAAGTTGCAAACTTACCAATCCCTTGGCCTTCATTTTGAAGATGAATTATAGGACGTAACCTGTAAAATTACCACACAACATGTAATTTCAGCCCCACTTTCCACGAACCCATAAACAACAATTGATAAATCCGAGTATTTTTTATTTTAAAACCGAAATTTCGATCACATACCTTTACGAAACTCTCGTACAACCTGGACTGGTGTCAGACTGTAGAAACCGCATGCAAAGATCTCATGCACACACTAGTCGGCTTGAGTTTCTCCTCCTCGGCACTGGTGGCGCTTATCCAAGTGCGGCTAATTCAAAATCAAGTGACACAAATGTACGCCAGATGGCTGAAGCAACACTGTTTTGATCGTGCGAGAATGTTGTTGTTTTGATGGCCATGCTTTAGCATACATTCACCGTTCAACTCAACTCAACACACACCTAAACGAGATAGGTCGATCAGTCGTATGTTTCACTACGTCACCCCAGCATACGGTTCCATTGATTCTATGAACCTGCGAACAAGTTCCAGTGAACGTTGAGTGCGGATGCTTCTAAGCGAAACATTTGAAAAAGTGCATGGGTGACACGCTGACACATGTTGAGAGAAATCTTTAATCACAATTCCACACGAGTTTCATCAGAATATTTAACGTTTTCGAGATTTATTAAACAAAAACATGTGACACCAGCGATGTTCATTCTTATCCAGTAATTCACAGACATCACATTTAACGATAGTAGTCAAAATACTTTCAAGCCGGTAAACATGCGGTAGCGTATGCATTTTCGCGGTGTTATCAAAATGGTCTGTTAATTTAGGAATTCCAAGATTGTAAACAACGCACATTTTGAGGCTGCTAAAGCAGCTGATTTGCAACTAGGTTGCTATAACAAGTGTTAAGAATTTGGAAATTGGCGCGGAGAGATTGACAGTGTGTAGAGAATGGAGTGACTAATTGCAATCAACATTCGCGAAGAAAGATTGATGCTCGAGAGCAATTAAAGCCTTCGAGTTGAGTACGTGGAATGTTGGGAATCATTGACTACCAAGTAGGAGACTTGAGAATGGATGAATCCATGTTGACGAGCTTGACGTCCCCACCGACATCGGCGGACCGGCAAGCTGAGGTAAGGTAGAAGTTTGATGTTTCAGTCTGATGATGCAAGTGAGGTTCAAAGTTGTAAAGTTTTTTGTTTCGGTTTATAGGCCTTGAATTATTATGAGGAACTGAAGAAATCTGATATAGGCTGGAAGCTATGTGTGCACTCGATTTCATCCAAGCAATATGCTAGTCCTAGTATCCAATTCGTTTGCCTTCAGGTGATTGAACACTTTGTCAAGACCAGGTATTCCACTTGTACGCTGGAAGATCAGCTGATCTTGCGAGACTTTTTATGCGCTTGGGCTAGAATCGAGGTATGTTTTAAGAAAATGTATCTGATGGAGACTTGTTGCATGAACTGAAGTGTTCAATACAGGTTGTTTCATTCTAGGCTAATTCCATCTCGGAGCCGGCAATTGCTGGAGATAGCACTTTTTTGAAAAACAAAGTGGCTCAGATTACAGCTCTCGTTTTCGTGCAAGATTATCCTGGTCGATGGCCGGCTTTCTTCAATGACTTGCTTCTATCTTGTTTGGCCATGGGAGAGACTGCTGTGGACCATTACTTGAGAGTGTTACTTGCCATAGACTTAGAGGTATGAAACACTGTTTAGGGAACTAATTTCATGATTGAGTACTACGGTGGAATTTTGATTGCAGATCAGTGATCGAGACGTTCACCGAAGCAATATGGAACTGCAACGAAATAACGTTATTAAGCAAGCAATGAGGGACAATGTGGTCAATAGCCTTGTAGATTCTTGGTACACAATATTGGTGAGTGATAATCATACAATTTTACTTTTGTTTTGTGTTTAGTAGGTAAAGTGTTAACGAGATTATTTTTTACAGACAACGTATGAAAAAAGCAACCCTGGAGTGGTTTGTCGATGTCTTCAAGTTATAGGCGCTTACATTCATTGGATTGACATTAATCTTGTTGCAAACGAAAAGTTTGTGCCTGTGCTTGTGAAAGAGCTGTCGTTTTTGTCGATTCGAGAGGCAGCTGCAGAATGCATTTTTGGGATCTTGATGAAGGGGATGGAACCTGGAGCGAAGATTCAGCTAATTGAATCTTTTAATACTGTACTGACTACTGTTGGTGCCTGGAACTGTGTTCGCACTGAGACGGTAAGTAGCAGCATGTAATATGTTATTGGCTTTCGGTTTCAGGTTTCGCAGTACTATAACGACTTATGTCCTCTTCATTGGTTTACAGGATGAGAGTGATGCGGAATATGTAGGAAAGATGGGGAAGATATTGAACGGGATGGGAACATGTTTGATTGACTGTTACACTAAAATTAGCAAAACTGAAACTAAAGATTCTGAGAGATGTCGTGCTATCTTGCAATCTGTCGAAGCCAAAGTTGACCTTACACTTGAGTACCTGGGTTATGCGTATGATGATGTTTCAATATCCGTCTTTGATTTCGTTCGGGATTATCTGCATGTAAGTAAACCTATTTACCGATTTATATATTGAGCTTGCTTGATTTTTAATTTGAACATTCTTACTTTCCTCGCTCTAGCTAATCAAAGGAAACCCGATGCTTAGTGATATTGAACGGAAAATTCTAGTAAATGCTTTAAATATGGTGATCAAGAAAATGAGGTGCGAAGAAGACTATGACTTCGAGTGCGAAGGAGAAGATGAGGCTGAATATGACGAATTTCGGTAAGTTGGATAGCTTATTTGGGTAATGCATAAGTTCGGTGCTCATGGCAGAACGTAATACTTTCTGTAGTGTTACTGTCTTGAAATAGTACCTAAAGAAATGATACTCTGAACCCTGCGACAGGACGTCTTGTCCTTACGCTTCTTTGAGTACCCACAATTAACTGAAGCTTGATACGAATTATCGTGAAGCATTACATCTGAGATGATGGCTTGAGAAAGGAATGACTACGGATGAAGTCTGTTTACAATGCTTGTGCAGGTGCCTTGGCTGAGAAGAATATGTGAAAGAAATAGTTGTTGGCTGAATTTGAACTTCAAAAATAGCTGCTTTTTGTTCAGGCAATTGGAGCGGGTACGATACCCGTATAAATGCTTACGTATGTAACTTACTTATAAGTCTGTGCTAGAAACCAAAGTTTGAAGAAAATGCTGGAAAAATTGTTTAAGCTGATCCAACCAGTAACTGTAGCTTGGAGCTGCTGGTACAGCTAGCCCTAGTGAAGCATTGATTGTTGCAGCATAAAGGTTCATAGTTCCAAAGTTGGGGACAAGATGATTTGTGGCAGCTAGCTGCTGGTCCCAAATAATTTCAGCATCTTTGATGATATCTGACAAAGCAGCCCACATCATGGATTTTGATGTCCCGAAGCTTGGCCAGTAAAAGCTGACAGTAGCCGTTAGTGCAGCTAGGACGATTGAAGAATTGCAGATAGTCGATGGTCTGAAACGGTAGCTAGGAGGAAGGAGATTGTTGACATTCAGTTACTTGGCGATAGTCAAGGGCCCCATATTGTGCGTAGTTAAATTATTGATTATTTCTTTTGTTGGATAATTTCAGGAAGCAGATCAAAGTGTTGTTCGACAACATAGCTCTCATCGACAAAGATCTTGTTTTGAAGCATGTACAAACTGTTGTAACAAACACTTTCCAGTCATGGAGAGATCTTCCCGCGGAGGTGAGTTGGAATTACTAAAATGATGTTTCAAATTGATGTGATTTTACTAAAGTTGTATCTGTTCACATTAGGATTCCGAATTGGCTCTGTATCTTATGTACGTTTGTGGCGATACAACTCCTGCTGCTAGCATCACAAACTTCACTCATGATGTTGACACTTCATCTCCGATGCAATTAATGATGCTTTTGATGGTCAAGAGTGATATCTATTCGCATAGCAATTGTGGAGTTGTCGTTCAGTTCTTTGAGAATGCTTTAAAGTGAGTAATATTCGAATAGTAGCTTTAGAACCGCATTGAAAGTGTTATGTAACGTCTGTGGGGTTTTTGTGTAGGTATGACAAGTTTTTCATTGTTCATCCCGACTACATCCTCCCGGTGCTTTCTGCGTTTCTGAAAGAAAACAATGGTCTGTTCCATCGGTCTCGCAAAGTCCGTTCTCGATGTGCTTACCTATTATCCAAGTTCATAAAGACTGTCAAGTAAGTGTACACTCGTGCAATGTTCATTATTAATCGAGGAGATCGAAATGGATGCTCATGAAGTATTGATTCTTTTATAGGGTTCATTTGGTACCAAACGTAACAAATACTATTCTGCAAACGATTCAACCTTTGTTAAGCCTTGAAGCAGCGTTTACTTTGCCAGAAAGTGATAGACTGATTTCCGAAGACGATCAATTATACCTATACGAGGTTGTAGGCACTATCATCCTCGGTGGTGAAAGTTCATTGGAGGTATGATGAATCATGAGTCCGAAAATTTTGTCAGTGAGCAGTATTGTAATGGTTCTGGTTATTACAGGAAAAGGCAAAATACATGGGACAGGTGATATCGCCCTTGCTGGATACCGCAAAAATGGTTACAAATTTGTATCTAACCGAAAATGATGCTGCCAAACGTACACAGTTTCTGAATGTGATCGTGTAAGCATTTCCCTTTGCTAATAATCATCTGTGTAAAACCTCATTTTGGATCTTGATTTTGATGCGTTCTGCAGGCAAGCTATCTCCGTTACCGGTCGTCTGAGCAAAGCGTTCAGTAGTCAACAAAATATGAAGTCTGTTGGATGCACATCCATTTTTATCGATGCAATGATGGTATTCGTTACCACATTAAAGGTAAGCTGAAATGCTTTTGTTGTAAAAGTTGTACATTCTTGATCTAATATTCTTTTGGTTTATAGACCATTCCGTGGTCGGAGCAAATTGTGACCCTCCAAGGATCAGTTCGGCAGTATCTTCACCGTATGGTGATGTGTATTGAAGAAGAGGTGTTGGGATACATTCTACCTGCGTCAGAAGCTTTGCTGAAGGGAGGAGATATAAAGAGCATTCAAGAGTACATTCCTCTAATAAATCAAGTCATCAACAAATACAAAGTGAGTAATAGTTTTGAAACAAAAGTATGCTATCTACCTTGTTACTAGAAATGTTGCCTCACAGAAATGTCCGAACAAAATTCTGCAGAAGTTTCTCAACTGATTAATGTCTTTATGCAGTTATCGTGGGTTTTTCAGAAGGAGGTGACACCTTTTCTGCAACAAATGTTCACTCCAATGATCCGAACAATCTTCGCTGCCCTATCTGCACCGATTGAGGAAAACGATCAACAAGCAATGAGGGATAAGCAGATCATGCAGAGGCAATATTTCAACTTCATACACGCCATAGTTACCAACAATTTGACAGATGTATTATCCTCTCAAGAACCAATAGTGCTTCAGGAAGTGCTACGAACTGTTATCCAGGGTTCAGTAGATTTTCCGGATCCAGTTGTAAGAATGTGTTATCTTTTGTGAAAAAGATCCTATTAATAATGAGGGGTAATGGTGATGATACGTTACGTTTTTACCGTAGGCTCAAAAGACGTGTTTCGCGATCTTGAAAAAGCTAGTCGAGCTTTGGGGAGGACAGAGTGGACCTGAGGGATTTGTGGAGTTCATGTACAAGGAAATCCTTCCTGCATGCTTCATGTCGCCAATGAGGGAATCCTTTGATCTTCAGGATGCTCAAACTCTCTTGGTGCTTAATGAGACTGGTTCTGTTTTACTCACCATTATGGCCTCCAGGGTAAGAATACACGTTATCTGCATTTGGATAACTTTGATAAAGACTATAGTGGTCTTCTTGATTTCCAGAAAGAAGAGTTTGTAGCATATTTGCAAAACCAATACCTACCAACGCTCAAACTTCCAGCCTTGACAATACAAGCATATACTAATGCTCTTCAAAGTAACCCCAAGAATTTCAAGTCGTACCTCAAAGTAAGTATAAGAAAAAATGTGAGCATAAGTGCGAAGATTCTTTTAATTTCAACATTCAAATTTTACAGGCTTTTTTCACTCAAGCAAAGGAGTCAGTGGGATCGATCCCTTCATAGCAAAAAGGAACCATTTTCTCGCATCTGAATCTTCATTTACAGTCATTAAACCAAGTCATAATCGTACTTCAAGTTTCAAAAAACGGAAAATTTAAGTTGTACCCAGTGATCCTATTTAAGATATTTTCGTAGATATTATAATGTAATTTTTGGCTTGTTAGTACTGCTACTGAAACGTTCTGGATCGAAAGATATTATTGTGTTAATTAATTGAATATGCCGCTATTAGATTAAGACAAAGAGTATATTTGTGATATCTTGAATCGCTGGTGGTTGTCTCTGGACATGGCTCCAGTAGATTCCCTGTCAAAGGCTGCTCATTAACGGTTACAGTGAGCTTGTTCCACTATATTGTGCATGAACATGTACGCACCCTTGGGGCTTTAAATGTAGTTAAGTTGAATCTAACAGTTGACCAAAAAGAACTGATGAATCGAGGGCTGTATCGAAATCTATAACTACATTGTTTTTCGCAGAGCTATTTTGTACGTTTCCATGTATAGATAAAAAGTTAACAAACGGATATTTGTTATCAACCAGCTATCATTCAATGCAATAATAAAAAGAGAAAAAACTACGACGTATAGGATCCCTGTTCTAATGATCACAAGTTATAGCACCTCTCTATGGATTTATCGTGGACATGAGAGAAAGTCTAGGGCAAAGAGCAAGCTTGCGTGTTAAATGACCCTATATCTGTACAACATTAGCTCGAAAATCTAGTAGCTTTGAATGTTCTTCCTGATCTGATGACTATGAGAGCATATACAGATGGTATATATAACTTGTGCAATATCAGCTTTGAGAAGACTACAAATAATCGGCAAAGTAAATCCAATAAATGCAGTTGAGGACAGTGAAGGTGAGGGGAAAGGCAACCCGGGAAAATCGGTCGACTGCTAAAGCCCTTCTTCTTTTTTCGGCTAATTTACTGGCGGCAGTGGGGGCTCGCGATGCAGGTGGCGGAGGTGGTGGTGGTGGCGTTGTTGAGGTTCCGCTCATGGAGGGCACTATGATCATTGATGACGTTGACATGGTTCTGGAGCATTGGTGATCCTGAAATGTGAATTCAAGCAGCTTATACAGAGGCAGTTGGGAAAGTTTTATTATGGACCAAGTTTGTGAATTGCTAATAAAATCGAACCATGGATGATCCTCGAAAGTTATTCATTCTTGCACTGGCCAGATGATAAGCTTCCTTGCTCCTGGCCTCCTCTGCAGCTTTCCTGGCCTTTGTATCGAAGGAGTCTCCGAGTACAATGTTAACTAAACAATATTCCATGAGCGCTAAAAATACGAATCTGGAAGGTGGAGTAGGAGAGTTAGTGTTTTCAAGTCATGTCGAATTTCAAACTTCGTTCACTGGATAACGCTTACAATGTGCAGGTAGACATGAAAATATCCACAGCTTTCAAGTAAGTTACAGGTGGAAGTGCTGCTTGAGATTTGGCGTGTTGAGTAGAAAGTGTGAGGAGGGAAGTGACGCCTAAAGTGACCCGAGCAGGGGCAGCCTGAAAAGGTTAACAACGCAGCCTCTGATCAAGGAAGTTGCAGAACAGCATGGAAGAACAATTCAAAACTTTCACTCACCTCTGGTTGAATCCAAAAGCTGACCTGAAGTGCAAGGAATGACAAGAGATTAGACAAAGTCGGTTATAGTGGAGAAGTGCGGAAAAATGACATACCCATGACATGACAACGATGAGGCAAGTAGGGATGTATGTATGGAATACATAGTAGCCGAGTCGACGCTCCAGAACGAAAATGACTTCAAGGCAACTGAAGTTTCCTATATATGAATGCAATCAACAAGACAGTAGAGTGAACACCAGTGGCCTCAAGCTATTGTCCGTCTTTAGGACTTTGCCATCATCACGGCTGCTCAAGTGCTGATATACCTGTCGAATAATTTTGAGTACAATCTCCGGTTTTGTTTTTATTGAGCTGGAGTTGCGGTAATTCAATATCTGGATCAACAATCAAGGGGTCTTCTTCCATCCACTGGAAGATTAGATCTTCGGTTGTGTGAGATACTGCAAGGAAGCAAAGTTAATAATTGACTCTCAAAGTCTCTTGCTTTGATAATGTGGGATTCTTACAGCTCTCTATTTCCAATTTGCACTCCTGAGTGTCATGTGGATACATTTTGAAGTTCATGGCGCATGACAGCGTTAGAGTTAGTCTGAAGGAAACGTTTGAGGATTAGATGTGGTTTTTGGGACCAAAGTGGTTCAAGGTATTTACACGAAGTACTCTAAACTCAACTCACTTGACCATGTACAGGAGGGACTTGTCCTTGTAGAGCCATACGTAGTGGTTGGGGACCGTCATTGTTTGGAACGTCACCTGCTTGGCATTCTGTCGGAAACATTTCAAAAATGCATGTAGTCAGTTGATGCCCTGCACATGCGTTTAAGTTCGCACGCCGAGATCTTGGAAAGCAAGTTTGAAGTTGACAAGTGCTGCGTTGGTGACAGTGCCTGTCAACCACACACTGATGGAACGAGGCTTACCTTAATGAAGGCATCCGGTCGCCACATCTTGTTGAGGAAATCGAGCTCGAGGAGCCTGAAATTAATTTGGAACGTCGTTCCGATTAGTGACGTCAACAAAGTACATAGCCTCGTTTTCGCTACTCAATCTATTGATTCACATCTAAACAGTGTGACGTCATATCTAATTCTATAGTTTGTTTACAGCCGGAGCCATGTTAAATTGGCTGGCTCTCGTGTGGCATTTGAGCCAATTATATGATGGAATACTGTACACGAAAGTCGATTTGGGAACAATAGGGAGGATGTAATTGATTGGAAATTGGAGACATATGACATCAGAGTCTTTTGCAAAATCAAGACAAAAAGCTCAACGACTGGGGTTACAAAATTCTGCTTAATTTGTGGCGTCTCTACGGAGCGATCGCTGGTGGTGGTGGAAACGCTGTGGAAAAAGTGACGACATGATGAAAGAACTTGTTTGAAACAAGAAGGAAGGAGAGCAAGGTGAAGAGACAAGTGTGGAGAAGAAAGACACTGGAGGGGAAAGTACTGTGGAGAAAGTAAAAAAAGTCAAGTTGTTATGGAGAGCCATTGAAATATCCGTAAATGCCCCATGATGAGCACTTGCGGAACGTTGCGGCGTCGGATTTGGTGATTTAAAGCTTTAAATGATGGAAGGCGACGCGAGTTTCCGCCACTGATGAATAATGTTCAAAGGGGCCACCAGGTATATATATATGTGTATAATTCTTGCTTCTTCTTCTTCTCAGCCTCTTTCCCGCCAAAGTCCTCTGCGGCTATGAGACTTGAAATTTGAGCGTCTTGAGTCTTTTAGACTCGTCGACTGTCTTGGCTAAAATATGATGGACTTTACTTTCCCCATCTGCTACTCGCATTTATACACGACGCTATATGCGCGCTGACTCCTGACAAAGATACTTTTGCTTTTTAGCCACGACTGACTCACTGTCTTTTGTCTTGCAAAGAATCAGTGGTGGAGGAAGAATGGAAGCGCTAGCTTTCTCCTAGTAATATCACATTTGGGCAACAACCCTCCTAATGTTCTCAACAACACTCTGCCCAATTTCTCTCATTTTGACAAGTTAAGTAAAAAAATTGATTTATCAAGCGGATCGCGAAATCATTTCGCTGAAATGTTGGACCTGTCACATACCACCAGATAGGTTCATGTAACATGAGAAGGTGCAGCTCTCAAAATATAGCAAACAATGTATCCAATGGTCCGAGGCTAGATACATATATAAGGATCATTTGAAAAAAAATAGTTGATTCCGATTCCAGTAGTCGTTGATTAGAAAATCAATTGGGAGATCAAAGTGTGTCGATTCATAACTTGAACAACTTTTCACGGCGTTTATAATTTATTGTGGGTTTGTGGGGTTCTTGAAAAATTGTAGCCTTAATTCTTTTTCTTCTTCTTGACAGTGTTGGTAAATGAGGTGGAGCAAAGTGTAGGAGGGAAGGAGGCTGAACAAGAATCGACTTCAAAGACAAGCTCTTTGGAGCATCACCACAAAGCTTGCTTTTTTGGACTTAATTGAAAAGTTTGATAGGGCTTGTTCGTCGTCATGTTGTTGCTGGACGGGATGGATATCGCCGTATTATATAATATAACAAGTACTTGATTCAAAGAGCCTTCAAGTAGGCTTCTTACCAACTTTTTTGCCCTCTGTCAGCAAAAAGTCCAATACTTGCCAGTTTAAAGAGTGTTCATTTAAAAAGGTAGTGAGGACGACGACGACGTTGATGATGACAGGGAGAAATGGCAATCTTAAGAATTGTTCACCAATTTGGGGACACAAGTATATATACACATGGAGGCCTCCAGACATGAGCTTTTCTGTTATAGCAGTAGATCTATTAGCAAAAGTGGCTCTTGTTCCCAAAGAGACAATGGAACAAGACAAGACTGTAAGATTTGCAAAAAGGTTTATCAGAATCCGCATGTGATGAGATGGACGTCGTAAAGACGTGTACTTCTTGTATCCTGTGTATTGTAGGACGCCGGAGTATCATCGTGATAACATATGATACAAAATCGTGCCTATCTCTTCAACACCGAAAGGATCTTCTTGTCTTTGTAGAAACAAAAGGGAAATTTAAGCTTTCACTTGAGAAATGCTATTTTTCCCACAAGAAAGTAAATAATAAACATTGCAAAGGTTGGGAAGAATAGGAGGAGCTTTTGGCTGCGGTTGGTAGCGAAAGGATTGGAGATGTGCAAGACATCCTTTTAACCTTGTTTCAGGTTCTGATCTCAAAATTACACAGCGGATAGGCAATAGAATAACAAATATATATCGAATAATGATACCGTGACATGATGTTTACCGACATATATTTTTTTCCTGCTAGAAACAATCATTCTTTTTCACAAGGCCCTTTGAATTGCTCCATTTGTAAAAGAAGGCATGTTCTTAAGGAAAATGGGAATCCGGTCTCTTATATCGAGTCACGTACTCGGTTTCACCATGTGTTTGCTACTTGTAAAAAAAGTGTTCCTTGTTCCTAATGGTGTGTATATATATCTATACCGTTACGTGTTTTATAAAATTGATGGCAATTTGGGTTGAAATTTTATATCCGAGATTCTACAACGGCTTACCTGTATTCCGCAGTCATGTTTTCGGGCAAGCGTAGCCGATCATCCTTCCATTTTTGGGCGAGGAAGATATCGGCGGCATACGTCTGTATGTGGGGTGGGGAATCAAAATAACATTATTCTATAGTACTATAGAGCAATGAGATTTGTATATAGCTGCGGCTAATATATAGTAGACGAAGATTGAGGGGGCAAACCTCCCCTCAAGTTCCTCCAACACAACAACTACAAGTTGAGAAGATTTTGAGGGAGAATGTTGCGACATGTCAGTTTGGTTTGATTTGAGTTGGCTAATTGAGAAGGACGTGGACGGGAGGGACTAACTATATTGCGTTGAAGATGCTCTTAATTCTAGTTGAAAGGCGTCAGAGAAGAATATGAGAAGACTTGTTAGGGTGGAATCCCTTGATAATTTCGCAATGCTCTTGTACAAGACGCCTTTGTAGAAAGTATAATACTACATAAAGGACTATGGAGGAGGCGGCGGACTTACCATGGAATACTCGTTAATGGAATCAAGTCCCATGACAGTCACATGGAACTCGACAACAGTGGGATGAGTCTCGTTTTTGGGAGGGCGCATTTTGTCGTACCTTTTGAACAATAATTGAACATGAAAAGGTCAGCGGTTAGTAATTACAGAGAGTTAAAGTGTGGTGGTGGAAACATTATCATGAGCCTTCTTCTTTTTGATGATCCGAGAGCAAAATGGAGGTATAAAAAATTGCTTACAAATGCGGATGTGGTATCAAATCAGCAAAGGACAAGGGGTACGTTTCCGGCTCGCGGATCCCCAGGTCGGCGGCAGATGGCCGCAAAGTGGGTGGCGGAAATGTGCACAGTCTGCAATACAAATGACGGCGGTCGCTTTAAACATGAAAAAATGGACGTCCTCAAATTGCTCCTTAGCTAATCAATTATAGGAGGAGACGGAGCGGGGATGCGAATGGTGGGGAATTTTAAAAACATGCATCTATTGTGGTTGGTGATCTATATAAAGGCACTTCGAAGAGTCTCCGGAAGACCCGTACTTCTTCAAAGGCCGAGCACGCTTCTTCATCTTCTTTTTGGACGCTTCACTCATCAAAACATATGTGTATTTCCTAATGGATGGGTTAGCGGAGGATGGTGCAATTTAGCAATTTTTTTTTGCTACTACTTGTTGTAGAAGAACGTTTCCATGTTATCGCCTCTTGGTTTTTAGGAGCAAGGGAATATCTTTGTGAGTTTGAAAAATCTCCCGGCATTACCATAAGCTTTTGTGTAAGGAGACAGCGGGCTAATAATATAAGGGTTGTAAAGGAATGTTAAAAGGATATGGGGAAATGAGTGGGATGAATCACGTCAAAGCGAAGAAGAAGAAGAACAAGTTGTCGTAAATTTTAGAGGGAACAACTTACTGGTAACAAGAAATGCGACGTGACACCAAAGCCAGCATGTAAACAAGGAGGCTTAATTCGAACCGGAGAAAGTTTGGGTAGCACATTGGAAGAAGCGGTGGAAACTGGTGGGATAATTTCCCGGGCATTGTTTTCCCCACAAGGCGATAATATTCTCCACCACCAGCCTTCTCCTCCTTCCCTCCCTCCTGCTAACTCATATTGTTTTTGGTTACAAACTTTCCAAATTTGCACTTTGTATGTACACTTTTTGATGATTGAGCACTTGTTAAAAATCAGGTGGGTGGAGCAATTACGGACTTGACTCAAGAGCCACCGGAAGTTGGCGAGGAGATGAACACCCAATACTGGAACTCCAGGTGGAGAAGGCGGATTAAACTTGTTGCTAAAGACATTTCCGGTTAGTCAGGTACGTGCGAGAGCTGGGCCGGCGGCTGAGGAAAGGGCCGAAGTAATAATTGAAACAACATAAGGACTCGAAGACGATCGAGTTGGAGGAAACGTTGAGAAAGTGTTGACGGCGGCGGCGGCTTGAGAAGGGTAGAAAGTTGGGCGAGAGGCCTGTTGAGATGTAACGACTTGGGCGAGCTCAAGTGACTTACTGACACAAAGCCAGTGTGGTTTCCTGCTCGTCTTTCTGTCAAAAAAAGCTTGTGGGGAAAAGTTGAGGTGGTGGTGAAAGGCCGGAGTAAAAAGCCAAAAGAAACAAGAAGAGGATGGGGACAAGACCGTATCGTAATTCCCTAACAACCTCCAACATATACCCTCCAGCCCCCACATGACACGAAATTCTTTGACACATTTTCACCTAACCAAAAATATGTCCAAGACTTCAGCTCCACCAGCTATAACTAACAACGCTGTGGGTCAGCCCCCCCCTCACCCCCCAAAGACTAAAAGAATTGTCCTTGTAATGCCTTTGCTGTTTGAGCCGTTATGGCTCATTTGAGATTTTTGATGTGAAAAGTTTCTACACATGCACAACAAGCCCGTCCACAGGGAATCCATCAAACCATTATCATTATGCATTGGGAATCGAATCACCTCTGATCAACGCTCCATAATCAATTTGATGGCCGAAAGGCTTTACCAAAAAATATATTGTAAATTCTGATGGAACGAGATTGGCAGTAGTATATCGTAGCTTGACATATTTAAATGGACATGTTTAAGCATGAGATTTTTAGCAAGAAACTGTATATATATATACGAGGTCCAGATAGTTGATGATAGTATTGGTGGGATGGAGGATTGCTTTTTGGAGACACAATAGGTGCTTGAGAATCGAATAAAACTCGTTTTCTACAGCTTTTGTCCCGGTTGAGGGATTTGAAGCCTTTTGTGATGACTACTGTATATATATACACACATTTATACTGTACAGATACAAAGTTTCCGGGCTTGTAAACAGGCTTGGGGAAAGCGGAGACGTCTTGAACCAACAAATCACCAACCAGACACACAACCCTTTTTACATGCTTAATTCGCCAAGTCGAAAGGGCGGCGGCGGAAATGAAAAAAAGTACACAAGTTTCACCCCGTGTCCGAGACCGGCAACAATATCGGATGACAATGATGGGCTAATAGATGTTTGAATGAATCAGCTGGGCTATTATTGCACATTTCTCAATCTGATATTCTTGGAAGGTTGTGTGTGTGTGTGTGTGTGGTGATTGAGATTGACATTTCTTGATATTTTTCAATGACATGACCTGCATTCGATGCATGTTTGTGTGTGTTTGTAAGATGTGGTGGTGGATGTACAAAAGTTGTGATGTGGCTGTGACTAGATATATGAACATGACCACGACAATCAAATCAAGTCAAATGGATACGAATCAATATTATAGATACACACGAGGGCTTTGCGGAAGGGGATGGCAATGGCATTATTATTACGTTTCCGCCATGGGCCAAATCATATGCAAAGAAGGAGAAAGAAGAAGGAAAAGAAAGTATTATAGGGAATGAGGAATATGTAGCTGAGGACTTTTGTCAAAAAAGAAGCATCACAAGGTATGATGGGGTCGTGAGTTTTGGAGGATTTTTGCCGACGAATATATATTTGGTGGTCTTACTTGAAAGTTGACGTCGTCGTGGAGGATGAGTCGACGGAAACAAGGAAGGGCCATTGTAAAAGTCGAGGACAAAAGTATGAGATAACAACCCACCTAGGAAATTTTCTAGAGTCTACTAGCAACAAGGGGCTAACTGGCGAAATATCTCTCCTTCTTCTAGTAGTTGGAAGGTGGACGTCAATGGGGAGGAGAGGGAGCCTTGTTGAAATGGTATGTCGTTTGATGGGAACAAAAAAGAAGACGCAATTTTGAACCTTGTGTATGTAGCTTTATTTATAACTTGGGAGGAAATGCAATTGCTCAAAGTCTTGTGACAATTATAGGAAATTGATTTAAAATTGCTTAAAGGCTAGCGGGAAATGGTGGAGTATAGGGTCGGGTGAAAGCATGTGATATGTAGTTTAAGTGAATCAAAATGGGAGGAAACTAAGAGGACTTTGCATAGTCGTCGACGAGATTTCTGGGCCACAAGTCATCAAGTACTCCTTGAGCGTTTCCAAATAAGGAGGATGGGGAAAAGATTGCTGAGGTTTGCTGAAAGGGCGAAGGAGCGGCGGCGGTGGCGGGAAGAGGGGCAACTTTCCCTCGGTTCACAAGAAGCGATCCCGTCCATGACAAGGTTTGATGATGGGTGAGGAGTGTGGAAAAATTAGTGCAAAATTCGTACCATAATCGACTGTCAAACGAGGATTGAGGACCGTCAGCAGGACCGCTGCTTCCGTTCATGCTGGCTTCACTTTTCGCCAAGTCTCCGGAACCACCACCACCGGGAAACGCCGTAATATTGGAACGTGACAGATTATTGTTGTAATTCGCGTACGAAGCCAATGTATGTCGGAGGAGAAGCGTTCGAAACATGTCTGTCCAATCAAGTACCCGGGTTTCTCCATTGATTACCGAAAGAGCTGATGGTGGTGGCGTGAATCCGTCTTGCTCTTCGAGGACTCGTTGAGGTGTTTCTACGTGTTTCACTTGTTTCCCAGCGGCGCTGCTGCTCCTGCTGTTTGATCGTCGAGCCTTTAGTTTCCATAAAGACTTGTTGGGGGTAGCAGAAGAAGGTTTTGTTGGTGGAGGTTGTTGTTGTGGGAAGCTGGGTACTGCGGCAGGCGCTGTTGGGCTGGACGTGGAAGAGGCTCCTGAAGAAGACCTTCGAGGAAGGCCAGGCGGGAATGTGACAAATCTGTGGGGGATTCCAGAGAAATTGGCTAAAGCGGATAGTTTAAATTGAATTGGAGGAATGGGGAAAAAATTGATGAAAATGTAATTACTACCTGTAAACGAATTTCTGGCCGAGCACTTTTTTGATTATGTTCTTGTCGTAGTAGTATCTGAGAGCCCGGCTCAGCTTATCGTAGTTCATGTTCGTCTTGTTCTTGCGAAGGCCCCAAAGTTTTGCTACGGCCTCAGCGTCCAAAAGTTTGAACTCTCCGTCTCCTGAAGTCCAGCTGATGATATGCTCGAATTCATCCTTGAGCAGAAGCTCGAGCAGGAACTGCCAAAGCGTGAGGCCGCTTTCCATGATGCTTCCCACTTGTATACAACTTTGCCCAAAAGCTATAGCTACCTACACACACCTGATTTCATAATACTTCTTGGATGGTTGACGTACTTGGAAAAGTGGCCTTTGAGCTATGGAGTTGAATCTTGACTAATAGCAAATTGACATGTTGATGACGATGGGCTGGATGGCTCTAGTCAAGAAGAAATAAAGCTCTGTGGAGCAAGTGGTTGTTTGTAGGACCATCTTATTTGCTTAATAAGTTTTAATAATAGACTTCCTCCTGGGTCCGGAAGCGTCGAGAATAGTAGTGGCAAATGGCAAATGACAAGAGATTTGCCATCTCGTCGCTGTCAGATGCAGATCATTACGCTTATTAAAAGCTGGACATTGGTGGCAGCCAACTATATAACACTGTGCTAAATTTCGCATGCTTCAAGTCACCAGACATAATGCAATGGCCATAGGCTTCCCGCTCAAGCTGTCCGCATTATGGTCTAGGGGTTGTGGTACAAAGGCAAGAAACAGCGTCCAGCTTCAGAAGGAGCGCTTCTCGAAAACACAGGATCAGTGTTGTACGTGTACAGTGTGCTGGTCGTCCAGTCCAGCTCAAAGCTGGAAGGCTCACTTGCCAATTCGTATGAACGAGTTATTGCTGCTAGCAAATCTGCTAATTACTACATGACCGCGATTGTCAAAGTTTAATCAAGCTGGAGTTTCGGCTAAACAAAATTTAAACATGCGAGCACCATTGCTGTAAGTTGCCGATGGGGCATTCACAGACATTCTTCGAACTTTCAATGCGAAAGGTACGCACGGGGTTTGTTGATTAATTGAATTTCTAAAATCCAGATTTCTGAACACGCATTTATTTGATACCACTGAACGCTTCATTGTTCTTCTGAATAGTCTAGCAACAAGGTACAGCAATGTTTTCCATGATCACAACCAACTATTCAAGGTTTCCTATTTGAACCGCGAGAAAATACATGCGAACAAATACACTTTGTCACCTCTTCCTATGTAACTCAGCTAATTAAGCAACAATACATTTACACATTTTGATGAATAGTTTCGCTTAACTCGAACCTTGTTACAGACGACGTTTCTATCGCTTTAACATTTCTCCATTCACCAGATTCACTGGGATTTGTAAAGCTATTTCTGTCAACATTCAACAACAACCAAGGAAAAGGATCATCGTAATACTAGGAGCTAGTTAACAATGACCTATGTACATTGATTCGTTTGAACAGTGTTTTTCTCCATCTACTCCTTTGTGCATTAACAACAAAATAACTGTAGTGCAAAGGCGGAAGTGGATCACCAATAAGCAAAAATCGCAACCTCTATCTCTTTTGTAACTCACCACAGATAACAATATATACATAACACATTAAGACAACTCAATACTGGAATTTGAACAAAGCAAGGTGGAATATGTATAAATGGCATGTGTACAAAAAATTATTCCGTTCAATCACAGTAACTGAAAGCAGGTTTCACACAACAGGTTTCAACATGGGCAACAGCATGGAATTTTGCAACTCAAGCTCAATCAGAAACTTTGTGCTTCACTTCCGAAACTAGACAAAATTTGGTGACGATACCGACGTCTCACCAAGTTGATAGTAATTTCATTCTAACAAACAATGTTTGTGATGCGAGAATGTTGTTGATGTCAAACATTGACTACTTGTAGCATCCAGATTGACAGGCAAATGCAAGGGTTTCTATAGAAGGTAGGCTAATATTATAGTATGTCTGCGCGTTTTCAAAAACTTGGCTGGGTAAATTACACAGGTTACATTCTCAGTACAGCCTCATATGTATACGTATGTGTGCGCCCAGGAAACTGAGTTAACCTTAAGAATCACAAGTTTGAGATGAAATAGGTTTTTAGGAGAATCTTCTAAATCTATAGCTCTATAAGACTATATATATACCTTACGAGTTAACGAAGCAACAAACTAGACACTATCGAGTCTTGCAGTTTCAACTTTGAGATTTGCTTCCAACCGAAATCGAAAGCCTATAAGGGTGACGATAGGTTCCAGTCAATGGGGATGGCTGTGAGCCGCTAAGCGCAATTATAGTCTATGTATATAATTTTGACAAATTACGTAGGAACGCGATTTTAAACTCTTAGCAGGAACGAGCGCTTGTACAGCTAAACACCGAAATATAACCCTGATTTTTCTGATCGGGTACGAAAAAAAGCTTCAGAATACGTAGGTGTATGTTCGTGTTTGACAGGAAATCCGATTTCCCTCCTGGGCAGATGGTACTCCAGGTGGAAAATTATTCGCACAACACAAACATCATTACACTTTGACCATTGACGAACGTTCTTCCTCAAAAGAGTTTGAATGAAGCAAATAGCTCAATTACATAGCTCTATATGGCCCTTGCATCTTCAAGAACTGAAAAAATTAAATACTGATTAGCACCAATTGTTCGTTGTTCGTAGTCCAAGAACAAGTCAAAATGTTTCACCTGTATAACTAGAGAAGGTCCGCCAACGACAACTTCCGGTGGCATCTGTGATAGAGGGCAGTTTTCGATGCTCATGATTTGTAGATTGGAGCACAATGCGAGCTCGAATGGCAGAGAGTGCAAATTAGGATTGTCATTAATATACAAGTTCTCCAGGTTCTCAAGTGTTCCGATTTCTTCGGGCAAATTAGAAAGATTGTTTTCTCCAACGCTTAAGTGAGTTAAGCTCGTAAGATGTCTGAAACGGCAGAAATTCATGATTATGATCTATTGTTTCAACTGATTCATGAAGTTTTTGTTGAAGGCTTCAAGTTTTATGTTGCTTGATTACTTACCCGATCGCTCTTGGCAAAGAAGTTAACTGGTTAGATTGTACAACAAGTTTTTGCAACTCTCGGAGAAATCCCAACTCGTTAGGAAGAACATCGATTTTATTCTCCTCCAGATCTAAAATTCGCAATTTCCTGAGGTTCCCGATACTGGTAGGAATGCGCTGTAAGTAAAATAAACAGGTCATCAGAATCTACAGTACATGAGTTTTTCTTGATCAAATTAAAATCATACCCTCAGAGCGTTATTTGACAGTATGAAGACCTCCAACGACTGCAAACACTGAATATCGTCTGGAATCTTTGTGAGCTGATTGGTTCCCAAGTTTAACTCGACCATGTTTGTCCATGTGCCGATATCTTGAAGTAGAAAATACCTCATTATTGACTGAATTTTAGTTTTCTTACATGTTTAAGCCCGTTTAAAAGCAAACCTAATGGAAGCGATGTCAAGAGGTTTTCCTTCATGTTGAGCTTTGTCAAGTTTTTAGCTCTTGAAAATATTCCGTACGGAATCTTGTCGATTTGATTGTGTTCCATGTTAATGGAATGAACATTTGTAAATTGGGCAGGTCCACCGCTTGGATAGGCCGTAAAGTTGTTTCTTGACAGAGTAATACTAGTAAGGTTGCACAAGCTGGATAATAAGCCCTCGGGTAACTGAGTTATTGAATTCCCTTCAATGTTGAATTCGTCCATGTGCAGACAGTTGCTGAAGGTTTTGGGTACATGAGTGAGCCTGTTATACCTGTGAAACACGAACAAGGTTCAACTTTGATCTTCTCTCAGCATCAGTTGAGTTCAGCTTCAAGTTTGATACTTACCGAAGTCCAACTCTACTTAAAGCTTTCAAGTTTCCAATCGTATCAGGGATATCCATAAGTTCATTATGCTGGAGATCCAACGTTGAAAGCTGAAGACACTGACCAATTTCTTCGGGTAAATGTTCTAGGTGATTATGGGAAACGTCCAACATAATCAAGCTTGAAAGGTTCCCGATTCCAGCCGGGAGCGATTTGATCTTGTTTTCACGCAAGCTCAACATGGTTAAGTTCTGAAAAACAAATTCCATTATCATATTTTACTGAATTTCTAAAAATCCATTGAAAAACTCCAAAGCGTTCTTCCATCACACCAGTTTTTCAAGTCCCGAGCTACAAAAGTTATTTATATCTGGAGAGTAATTTTTAAAGCCGGACACTCGTCAAAAATAAATGATCACCGTGAATGGGTTTTGTCTAAGACAAGACTAGGAAAAATACTCGTTCCATGTGATCATTAAAGGCCTGAACTTCTCCATCGGAATTTTGATGTTCACGATACGATTGGAAACACTTTTATGACCCTAAAACCTCTTGATCCGAATGCCTCAGTCAAAAATGCTCTCGGCGCAATGCAATTTCCCATGCTTGCCCTTACCGTCAAATTCCGAAGTCCTTCCCCGACCAACTTAATGCGATTAAAGCGTAGAAATAATGTTGTAAGGGATGTCAAAGTGTAGACAACTTCAGGTATCTGCGACAAAACCAATTGTTCTGATTATAGCTCACATTGACAGTGGTATCGCCCGTTTCAAAGAGAATCATTCCTCTTCTTACCTCACAAAGCTTATTGTGACGAAGATCGAGAACTTTAAGATTCTTCAGGTTGGCCAAAGATTCCGGCAAACTCGTCAGAGAGTTTTCATTCAGCGCCAGCGTTTGGAGATTGACCAAACAACCAATTTCAGGTGGAAGCGTGACAAGCTTATTTCCATACAAGTATAGTTCAGCAAGGTGTGTTAGTTCTTTAACTTGTGCTGGTATCATGGTGATCTGTTAATTTGATAAATATTGGCATTAATCACCAGTACAGACCAAATCTGTATCCTATTGGATATTCTAACTTACACTAGATTTGCTGAGATCAAGTCTTTGGGTTCCTTCTTCCTTGCACTTTGCAAATTCCTTAACTACATCTAAGTCAGCCTGTATCGGTTTATTCTTCTTGACTGTCGGTTTCGGCTTGTTCGATTCAGGATGCTTCACAGTCACCATCTTTGGCTTATCTATCACACCAATTGATCCACCGGATTGCTTCTTGTCCTGAAAATCGTTCAGATATTCATGAAAATTCTCTTTTCAGTATCCCAAAATCAAAAGCATTTACTGAATCACTCACTTTTGTAGTTTCCCTCATCGTAGTGGACGTAGTTGCCGGTGGTGGATCTCGATCACTATTCGATTCCGGCATATCAGCCTCGCCTTCTGGGGAGCCAGGACTTGGAGATCCCAGCCTGCAACACATTCAACAGGATTATTAAAGCTACTGTATTTTTTCTTACAGTTTTTGAGCTGAAACTTATGACACTTACGCTGCTCCAGCAAGCTCCCCACGGTAATCAGCGAGACGTTCAGCAGCGACGTTACTTTCAGAACTTCGTTTACCTTTCTTCATTCTTGTTATAATACATTATTTTCCAGACTAGTAGACTCGAGAAAAGTGGCGCATTTCCTCTATGGAACGAAGCAAAATTATGTCTTTGTGTAGTGGCTTTCACGTGGAGATCAAAGGCGTTCAGCTCTAAAGATTTCCTCCTAGTAAAACCGGGTATCCAGTCTAATGGCAGTGTACTTGAGAATGTGGTCGGATCTTGCTGAAACGCAATCAAGAAACCAAATGATTAGTACCGAGTTGAACTAACTGGCACAATTACACTAACAACCTTTGTACAAGATTGTGTATCACATCCTGATACATGACTCACTAACACGTAATTCCCTATGTGTGGCAATCGTTAAAGTAACACGAGCACAAGTATCATAGTTCGCAAAAGCTTCAAGTTGTAAATAATACAACATGCAACTTTGTAGATTCTTATACTTTCGCGACACAAATTCTTTGCTACATTGAAACAATGTCAAAAATGTCACACAAGAAGCTACCAAATACTTGTTTACAATCACCGCCAAAGCACCCAAAAGTACTAGTAAATATGTATCCTAATCACTTGTTTGGACATATTACGTGTAAATTTCACAGCAATTTCTGCTATTTACATCAAAACTAACTTGATATCCCCATACAGCTCTACTTTTATACTTGATACTTTGCGCTGTAAATTAGCAAACGAAACCAAGTTGCGAATTTGATCATGTTGTGGTGGGAGTTCGAAGTTGACTAGCAAAAGACAAGACATTGGCGAATTTGAGCCAACTTTTTCCTCGTTACCTTGCGGCTTTTTACATGACCTATGGTATTCGTCAGTTGTCACTTTGACAGGAATGCCAATAAACACAGATGATGAATGGCCTTGATCAAATTGATATTTCACGTGTGTCTTTACGTCCGTCTATTTGTCGACAGAGAAGAATCACCAGCACATGGAACTCATCAATAGAGCTTCACTCGGAGAATCGACAGTTGGAGCAAATTTTCAAAATCACAAAAATCCTTCAAGTAGGAACAACAACTGAAAGTTACTTTCTGGAATGGCAAAGCCCGGCGACATCCACCCCAATGTGTGTGGCATTTATATTATACGCGTATATGCTCAACATGACTGACTGTCTCACTGGTGGCTCAGAATTGACGTCAACAAAAGAGGATTAGCGGTGGGTATATATATATATATGTCGAGACACTTTGGAAAAGTTTATTTTTTAACTGGCTTGAACAAAACTAAAGAAAGGGTGGATAATAACAAGAACGAGAACCGAAAATGTGGTCATCCTTGTCGACCCACTGACTACTGACGACGGTGGTGACTTGGACTCATCGAGTCGCCTGTTTGTCTTTGGACATTTCTATGGATTCTTCACTACTATATAATAATACGAGAGAGAACAAGAAGAAGATGGACCAAAAGATCTGCCAAATGCCTTTAATACGGGACTTGAATAGCGGTTATGCTACTGCTGCTGCTGCTGGATGAACAATATCAAAGAAAGGCACGTGTATACCAGGACCTTCTACCACTTTTGTGAGTCGGTGCGACTCAACCCGACTTTCACCATGAGAACAGCTAGAACCGCCTACTGGAAATTTCAAGGCTGGAGAAAAATATAACGGTGCTATGGTGGTAGTAAATAGGAGTAGTAGATCCAGGACCCAACTTCCAGCCTTCAATGTACGTGTTGACGTCCACTAAAAGTCTTTGGCCAAGTCTGTCATACAGGAAAAGGCTCATCGGAACCCACTTTTAATGTGACATCCATCATCAACGGAACCGAATTTCATAATGATAATCGAATTACGGTTAAAAATGGCAAAGATTGTGGACTGCTCCTGGCGAAATTGCTCGAGTGTGTGTGTGTATATACAATATGTATATGGATGGATACATTGTGGGGCGAAGTTGGCGGAGGGATGCGGTGGTGGTGGCGAGAACTGGGCGCTTTACCGAATACTTATACCCGAGTCAGGTGGAGCCTTGCGCATGTTATAGGTTTTTACCCGGGAGAGATCCTCTCACGGTCTTTTCATACAGTTTATATCCGTATGTAGGTACATATGGGGAGGGAACTTTATAGTAGGCGGTGGATCAAGGGAGAATATAGCGGCGGAAACAGTTTTCACGCCGTCGCCAATAGGTTTCACTTTTCTGATTTGATTTCACGTCCGGGAAATGTATAAACACCACACACACACACAATGGGTTTTGCATGGCACTGCTCAAATGGCGTAAGTATGTAGTTGAAAAGTGGTTGTGGATCTGCGTGTAGTCCTCTGACGCACGTATTGAGTGACTTGACAGATACGCCAAGAAGTGTGGTGAAAGCCTCATGTTGTCGGTCTCATCCCTCGCCCGCTTCCTTTCACCCTTCCATCAACATGATCAACAAAATCTTTCTCCTTTTGACGACCCACGAGGACAACCCTTTGACATTCATCGGGTCTAAAAGCGGAATGTGATACCTTGGTGACAGGAGCCTCCGCACAAGGATTCCAAGCAAATGCCTGGTCCTGCTATCATTGGCGACGGTGGAGCAAGTAGACAAAAGCGACAGAGACATCAAACTAAACCGCACAGATGCAAAATTTGTGAAAAGCGATTCCAGACCAAGGGAGGGCTTAATATTCATCTCAAACTACATTTTCCAAAGACGTACTTGATTCGGGTAAGTGCATAATAAAGATATGTACATTTATATATGGGAACCAAAGGATCTTGCTGGGTAAATGTATTTTAGTAACCGTGCTTCGTGTTTACAGTGTCCTGAGCCGGATTGCGACTTTTCTAATGTACAAAAGGGCAACTTTGTGAAACATGTTGCAGTTGTCCATGGGAAGAATTTGGTTGGAGGGATTCTTCCGGAACTGTTTCATTGTAATAAATGCCCTTTTCGGACGCTGACAGAACTTCAGCTGAAGCAACATGCGCTGCGAAAACATTCGGAAGAGAAGCCGTTCAAGTGCCAAAGCTGTAACTATGCGACGGTGGAGAAAGCTGCCCTTGCAAAGCATTTTCGTATCCGGCATACTTTGAAGCGTCCTTTCTCTTGTGATTCCTGTGACCAAAGGTGAGTGGGCGGGCAGGTGGTTGAGTATTACACTTCATTTTTGCTTTGCTAAACTGAAGTATATAAAGTATATGCATGTCATATGATTTCTTTTGCAGGTTTGCCACTTCTAGTGCCTTAGCCAGACATGGGAGGAGTCACACGGGCGAAAAACCCCACCAGTGTATACATCCGGGGTGTTTCAAAGAATTTGCTGATCTTAAAAGACTCAAGGCTCATAATATGACGCACAATGGACTGAAACCGTATCAGTGCGACCAGTGTGAATATAGAACTAATCGAAACGATAATCTCAAGTTACATGTGAGGAGGAATCACTCGGAGTCGTAATTTCACAAGAGAGTACAAGAAAAAACTTGTTTCCAATGAGTAAAGTCTTTTGTATTTTTCAAATAGCGTGTGATTAGATTAGATTCATTTGTATTCTAAAGCGTTTAGCACAACTTTCATCAGTTCTTGGAAATTATAAAAGCTATCTTTTAAGAATATGTAGGGTGAGAAGCTAGCTGCCTATCTTTAGCACAACAACATTGCACTTGGAAACTAAAATTCGTTGATTAACGATTCAAGCTCAAGGTAAATCATAAAGAAATATAAATCTCGATATTGTCAAACGCTGGAATTAGCACAAAATGAATAGACCGAGCGCTTTGATTCGAAGTTGGGCAAGGGTATGCTTGGTCTGGATGATGCTTCCGATGCTCATGGCTCATTGTCTGGTCCTCTTGATTTCGGTACTGTTCTTGTGTTGTAATTTGTGCTGGTTGTCTTTCAGGCAGTCGTTGTTTGATCCTGGAATAGTTGGACTGCCATAGCTATGCCAGGACGTTATGCATTCCGTCACGACCATTTCTGCTAGGGCTTCGTTCTGAAGAACACAAAAAGTGCTACATTCTTCGCATACAATGAAACTGTGCCTAGTGGCTTGACTAACTTACATCGTGGAAATTCTTGAGCGATTTATCAAGATTCGCAGACTTGAGTATTTGACTTCTCATTTTGCATATCATGGTAGCAAGCAGGAAAACTAAGATGATGGAAGAACCTCCAATCACTTTGTCCAATATCCTGGTTTATCCAAAAACAACAACCATGAGTGTTCAAGTTTAATACATAAATAGAACACACGAGCGATATTGGTTGAAAAATGTCCCACCTTTGTAGTGACATGATTGGCAATATGTTTGTAAAGCAACTTCGGAACCAATCTTGCAGTGGTAATGACTCCATGACTTTCTCATTGACCAGATGTCTGTAAAAATAAAAACAAATTTGATGTTTTCAGAGGTCAAGCCGAATACCTAACACATTGAATATGCTTAGTTCTGGAACTTACTGGTACAAAGGCTCATCCTGCATCATTAGTAACTTTTCGGTATATGAAACTAGAGACAGATGATGATGAGATGTGAACGACTTGAGGACCTTGTCGATCTTTTTGGTGACCCAGTACAGTTCGAAATCACAGTGAATGATATCACTTAGCGCTTTCGCTATGGAGATGAAGCATCGATTATCTCTGTTTTCTAGCTGAAACATAATCATTGCGATATTAGTGACTTGATCTCGTAAATCACGGGTTGCGATTGCGATTTGTACCACCTACTTGCGATATATAGTTCAGGCGGAGACCTCCAGCTTCAATATTTTTCATCAAAGCAAACATATGGGGTTTCGACGAGACATTTTGAGGAAGGGATGCAGGATTAATGACAATTTGCAGAGCTCGCTGCAGATCCGCAAACTGTTCTTTCCGCTGCATGAAGACATAGTCATGTTGGTCCAGGTATACAGGAAGAATGTCTGCAAATTCGCTCAACTTTGAATTTGAAGAGCATCCAAGGACATGGATTCCTCAACCCTCATATTTCTTATCATTGTTCTTACCGAGTAACAAATTCCATAACAGATTTCTATGCACTGCTGGGACTGTAAATCTCAACGCGAATTGGAGCAATTTGATGCGGTCCACCGGTTTCTCTTTCAGCAATATTTCCAGTGACTTCTTCTCTTCAACACTTCGGAAGCCCACTTTCTCGTAGTAATGCGAACGAAAATTTCGTTCCTCCATCCTGCAAAGAAACTCGGTCAGTAAATATTTAAAAATATATTGGCTTCTAACAACGTCATGACTTTCAAAACCAGTATCATACCTGGATTCAATTTTCGCAGTCATCTGGGCACTCCAGCGAGGAAGTGGTATATCGTTAAGCTATAGACGAGTATTAGTTTCGAGTATACAAACGCACTCGAACAACCATTTCAGCAAATCTCCTAGCCACAACCGGTACTTCTACCGACTATCTACAATTGAGCGACCAACTGGAATTCAAAAACATTCTACACCTACATATACAACTCTTCTGAACACAAATGAATAGTACTCGTTTCGATTGTTTTGCACTGACTTCAGTCTGATAGACACATGCGAATCTCGATCTCGAACCAAACACCTTTCGGTGGCTCCTATCTAAAAGTTTGAAGAACTATTGATGAGCAAGCCTTGGGGTAAGCATTTGAAACCAGTTGTACGTTTCTGACTATCATTACAGCGACTTGTGTACATTCTGAAATTTGCAAAAGTCAGCTTTGACTTGCGAATATCTGTAATCTGTCAGTCCATAATATTTCTAGACTAACACCCTGAAGCGATTGTTACGCTGCCTGAAGAACATCAACGAGGCCAAAGTTTAGGCACGGAAGGCATTTTAATGGCAACCAGCCAGTAGCCCTACAATGGTCAACAGAAATCAATCAAAACGTTAGCAACATTCGAATTATTGTACGTAGACTCTGATCTGACCAACTCACATTTAATAAATGACGACGTAATCCTTTACATTCATCAGCAGTGTCACATGGTTTCACAAAATATCTGTGTCGGATGCTGCAATGGTAGCACTTCCGAACTGATTGCGCTTCAGAAAATCTAATAGTAGTGGCTAAATCATGGCTGACAACTCTTCCGATGATGACTGAAATGTTTTAGTGCCACACGACAAGAATTTGATGGCACTACATCAAGCTAATAAACATTAACTTGAATGTCACAGGCTTTTAAACCCGCCGACGATACTGATGATCTGGGATCCAAGGATCATCCGACAGTCATAAACAATTGCACGTGCGCTGTGAGTGAATGAACGAGAAAAAAGCAGCTGTCTGTCCGTATTTGCCGCCAAGAAAATCTTGTCTAGATCCCCTTGGCTCATCAAAACAAACTTCTGATGAAAATTGAAGCTTATAGCAAAATCCCAAAATTTCCAGCTTGCTTACGTTCATATAAGAAATTATTACACGTTGACCCTGTGCTACAAAGTCCGCCTTTTTCGTTTTATTTTGAAAATTCAACAACGTTAGCGGGGAAAATGTTCACCAGTGGTTTCCGGGAAGAAAACCTTGAATCGGAAGGGCAACGGTCGGGTATTCGGAAGTGGGCGGAGTCTTTCTTCCGACTTATTCCAAGGAAACCCGGGTAAATTTGTACTAATGTTCTGTCTGCAATTCTATACAGTTCATTTGAGACTCTTTCCACTTTGTATGCCGCTTGCCAAGCGGCAATGTCGGCTTCATTGACATTTACTATGTGTAAAAAGTGTGGTTTGGAATTCTAACGCTGTTCAAGTATAGCTTCCGCGGTTTTCCTTGGCTGTGTGGATCATCAATGTTGTCAAAATTGGCCATTTCAGGTTCGGTGTTCAGCTGGAGTTCAGTTCAGAGAAAAAACTTCAGTTAGTCAAAGTTGGCGGTGATTCCGAAGAGAGGCTTCAAGTCCAGGTTGGATGTTATTGCCATCACAGCAGCGATTGATCCCATGAAGGAAACTCTGAATGGAGTCTTGGAGAGGTAAATATTCCTAACATTTCTTTGGATTTTAGCTTTAGTTTACTTTATACTGTTTAGATGGCGGATCACTACTTGAACCCCCGCTATCATTTCATTCATTAATTCATCAGTTCACCAGAATTGTATTTGTAGTCAATTCAGCAATCTAACATCGTCACGAACTGCTAATCCATTAAGCTTGATTCAATCCGTGTTCAGATTGCTGAAAGGAATTGACGTCATTAGTTACATTGTGACCAATGATAATCTGGAATGCATCCGCGGATTGCGGATAACGAGATTAGTTTTGTCATGTCAAAGAAATCCTACAGCAGAACATTGATCGTTCCTCCGGTACATCTTGAATGAATTTGATCCAAAGCAGGTTAAGCAAACTAGGCTGAGGTTCCTTCAATTCAATGAGGAGTGTTTGGCGTTAGCTCATTCGTATTGGCCATCGACTTGAGGACATGCAGCAAGAACATAATCAATCATTGCATTCCCTGGTATTGCGGAAGGTCTTGAACTTTAACCAGGAGAAGTGGGAGCGAGCGATAGCACTGGCGCATATGAGGTCATCTTGTCCAGCAAATGGTTGTCGTTGTCCGTGAAGCGGATGCAGGTGGCTTTTATTGCTGAACTGAAGGCGCATATGAAGTGGATAATTTAGCGCTCTTTGATGTGGCAGCTATCGATAGCGAGTTGGCGGTTCTAGGAATAGCATGTGCTCTGCTTATCAGAATGAGATAGTGATGACATGGGAAACGGAATGTTTGTTACATACTGACACAAAGTGCAAGGGCAGATTCGCCAGAACGACATCAAGTTTGTCTATCGATAAATAGCAGCAGGTTGGGGATGAGTTTTCAATGTTCAATTAATTTAAAATAACAACCACTCGGATTGTGCCATCTTCCCTCTCTTACCGCCGAAGCGGCAAGCGAACGATCATCGCAGAAGCAGATCTCGAAATCGAAATCTGAATCCATCTCACGCTCAGGAAGAAGCACTGCAACTCATCATCGTGGGTTGTTCCTTCGCCAAAATAGCAGAAGGTTTGAAGATGCATACTAAAGAAATGATCCTTTGAAGTATGATCTCAAAAGTTTAGAGCGCTGCCGATAGCTCCGGATCCACGCTCCTCGATCAGGCTGAATGACTTGGCATTTTGCAGCGTTTTATCTTTGAAAATACTAAAGCAGATTTCAGAAGCATCAATTTGAACAATTTTTTAAAGAGGTTCTTGCACACCTGTATTTTTTGAGAAAGGGTTCGAGATTTGAAGCAGATTTTTGAACGATTTCCACAAAAAGTTTGGTGTGAAAAGGAGTTTGTGAAGATCCAGGAGGCAGCTTGAAAAGGCATAGATTTATGACCCAGCGTTACTCGATGGCTACGTGGTTAACGCTGCCTGAGGGGGGCAAGTTGCTACTACTGGTATTTAAGCATTGAAATTTTGGAGGAGCGGCGGCCAAAGGTTTCATCGATTGTAGCCACAAGAAAGGATCATTTTCAAAGGACTATCGAAATCCAAAAATAAGTGGAAGGCAATATAATGTTATAACGAGCAAGAAGCCCAAGTAGATTAAAAGTCAGATGGAAGATACGTAATTTAAAAGTGGAGCAAGGAGATACATAGATTCAATGTTCATTCACCAATTGACACGTTGCATTACACAAAGGGCGAGGCCTTATTTCTACTACTGTTTGTTCTTTTGATGATGGACGTTAACATATTGATAAAAGTTTTGGCTCGAAAAGTAGCCGCGGAAAAGGTCGGACAGTAGTAGTACTAACGACTGTTGCATCATTGAAAAATATCCTTGCTATTGCCACACAGATCAAGGTCTTGATGGACGTTCTTTATTTGTTTACCCCCCTCCCCCCAGCATAAGTTCCCTTGTTCCTTCTTCACTTCAACAAGTCCTTAAAAAGTATTTTGGGGCATTTGGGCCGAAACATTAACGATGTATGTAAAACTCTGATTTTTCTTTTATGCCCCCTGTGTAAAGTTAACTAGCGGAAAATACGAGCTGCGCTCAGTCTATCCACGTGGATCCAAGACCCGAGGCGCCTTTTAATGTAAGGCAATGGGTCAGTCAATGGTCGGCGGCGGCGGCTGGAGCCCACTTTACCTCTCTCAGAGTTAAGTGGTTAGAATTGTCGCGAAATATATAGCTGATGCTTTTTCACAAAATCTCATCAAGATTATTAGATGACAGAATAGTCTAGTAACCTAAAATGTAAACTTGTGTCCAGGGTGCTTTCAGCCATATGAGACAATGCTATTTATATAAGCTAAGAAACTGCTCTCCGTAAGCGTTCGCTTCGAAGCGCAAGACCTGATTGAAGATCTGACTTTTTGGCGATAGGACTGATGGTGCATTAACTACGTGGTAATGTATATGTACGTATATTTTATTTTATACGCTGCTATGCAAATTAGCATTATTATTACATGTCTATCCTTCCTTATCAGGGAACAAATGACAAGATTTGAGAGCGTAACTCGTGTGCAGGTACGAACGAGGAGACCAAGAATGCCAATTGGGAATGCTGAATGCCGTATGTTGTCTTCTTGGTCTATATTATTGGGACGGGTCGCCTTTTAGAGACATATTACGGCATGATTGATTTAAATGGCGCCTGGCGGCTTCCTTTGCCAGCCACCAGGTGAGCATTTCATGTGTCTGCCAAACATGGCACTTGTCAATTAACCTGTGCCTGACAAAAAGTTCAACTTTTTAAAGAGTATATATATGTTATGATGCCAAAAAGATTTTTCCTCAATGACTTTTAAACATGTCGATCAAGTCAAGATTCCGTGAGTTGTCAAGGTGACTTTGGAATTTTGGTGGATTCTGAGAAATGCTGGAGGGACAGATGCTGGAAAATTACTGGACATGGAAAGACGACATTATTCAGTTCCGTAGTATTTAGTATTTAACAGCGGGGCTGCTCATGATTGAGCGGGAACAGGTGTTGTAGTAGTTCCTAGGATTTTAGTTGTTTATAATTAGCTTCATGGACCATAAGCGCTGGTGCAATTGGAACGCTTGACGCTCCTGCTGACATGACAAGTGGAGGATGGCGTAGTAATATGATTCACGTGTTAATCCATGTTACGGCAGAATGCAAACAAGAACTTCCGTTCAACATGCACCACAATAGGCAATGTAGAAACTGCAGTTTATACAATAATTTGAGGAGCATTAAGCGTTACATTAAGCGCTTTTCGTCGTCGGTACAAGTCAGTAATAGATATCAGTTGATGAATGTGCGCATAGAAGGAAATGACTTGTTGTGGTGGTGGATAACAGCAGTTTTACTAGAGAACTAGACGACTTTGGAGTAGGAGCAGAAGCTCGTCTATTATTGACAGGCATATAAATGGTGCTGAGCAATATGTTTTGGCTCCAGTAGTGCAAAGTGTCGTGTACTGCTGGCTTGTCTGTGGATGACGCTCGTGTAGTACAAATATGGTGTATATATAGCGAGCGGTAATTGTGTGCCGTCAATAGAGGTGAAAGTTTGAAATTTTTAGCTTTGTGGCTTGTGGAATGCGAGTATTGTAGTATAGGGAAAGTGAGTGACTGTAGTGGTGGTTTTGCTTCTGCGGACGCTTATAAAAATTCCAATCAAGACCAGTTGACAGATGATGAAAAAAGAGAGTTTTAATTAAAAGTTGACGACAAAAGCCGGAACTATAGACAATACGAAAGTATAGGATAAGAAGAAGAGGTAATTGGAAACTTTGTTTATATATATTAATATGTACTTTTGATTATTATGTTTCTCAACCAACTGATCCTGGGCTTCTTAAGGAAGGAAACGAAAATGGTGAGGTTAATTAATTGGTGTATGAGGAAGAAGAATCTATTGCTGATCAAGGAGGTGAATTGCAATAATTATATAGCAAGCTGGAATGGAAAAAGTGTAGTCTAGTTGTTAGTAAATTGGCGGCAATATTGGCGAGGTTTTGCTAGAGACCATGTACCCAGTGATTAATGTGGTTACATCCTCAATCCACGTGATTTTGATACATTCTTCTTTTTGTCCAGAACTTGGAATATAAATAACGTTTAACAGGTGAGGAGATATTGAGGTGAAGTAAAAAGTGGAGGGGCTATAACAAGTTGGCGATCCGGTGAATAATGTATACATTTATACATACAGGTGTATAGTATAGTCGATCACGCCCTCTCGTTTGCCTTGAACGTGGAGTGTGTAGGAAAAAAGCTGTGCTGGAACTGCAGACAGCTAACGGAATCTTTGTTGAGGATTTTAAATGTTGAATTAATGTTTGTGGCGGCAGGAGCGGCATATATATATATATTATAGAATTGGGCGGGACGCTTTGGCGGTAGAAAAGTACGTGTCGTTGGGGTATGCAGAAGAATGTATGTACAGGTTTAAAAAATTGCAAAGTTATATATTACAAGAAGTACTTTTTGCATACATGGCGGACATTGTATTGAAATTGTGCTTTTGGGCTTACGCAAGATACTAGGGCATTTATGTGTAGCGATAGTGAAAGTATACTGTATATTTATATACAATGTATTTAAAGCGTCATTGGGATGTTGAGATTATTTATTTGGCGGTGGTATATAATAATAATAATAATTAGGTCAGTGATGGATTCAGGGAGGTCGATTCGAGAGTTGTATTAGCTATTGGAGAGAGGTATTACATAATTGGGAATTGTTGTGTTGTGGTGGAGGTGTGTGTGCCATTTTGCCATTTCCTCTATACGTTTGGGATTGGTAAAGTGCATTTAGATTAAAGTGAAAAGATGGCAAATTATGTATGCATAGGAGAGGGAGGGAGAGAGGACTCTTACTTAATTGTGTGAATGATTACAAATGTTGAATGTCCGTGTGAGTTGGCGCCCCAGGATGGTTGATGAGATGAGAGGATGATGATATAGGCGAAGAATCGGATCAGAATTGTGAAGATTGGATGGATACATAAGGTGAATAATATAATATTGGATGAGAGTTTGTGAGCGGTGGTGGTGGTGGGCAATGTGGATGTAATGTATAATGTAGGTAGTTATAGTTAAGGTGGACGGGGAGGGTAGATATGGACGAAATGGAAGGAATGGAAAGAGAGAGGTAAAGAAGATTAATGTTTGAGGTGCCAATAGTTGGCAAGTCAGTTAGTGGACAGGAGCCGTCGAGTGCAGATGCGTTTATAGCCGTTCAAAAGAATCATCGAATGAACCTGTTGTTGGTTGAGTCAGTGTTTGTCTGCCGTATAATAAGGAGGTTTGTTTGTGTGTGTGTGGATACAACTCTTTGGAACTTTTCAGAGAAAAGGTAACGTTGATTTCTTGTAACTGTTTTCCATTGTAACGTATTCACAGAACCAAGTGCATCAAGTCACGGTGAATTCGCCAAGGTACAGAAAGGGTGGGAAAAAGTTGACATTTACAGTAGGGAGGGCGGAAGGAAACTGGGAAAAGAACCGTTTTGCTATAAACAGAGCTGAATCAAGGGAGGACAAAATGGAAGCTTGCGGAAGGTTATTTCTCAATCTTATCAAAGACGGCATGCGGCAGTTTGGGAATTGTGTGTGCGAAAAAAGGTTTATGGCGACATGGCATAGCAGACACAAGAGACATTCGCGGGAGTAGTAATTGTTGGGCTGATGATACTTTTGAAGGATATTTTAAGGATTATAGCTTTTCGATAGAATCGATTATGTTGAACGTGAATATATGTTTGTAAATCCACTTGTTGTTGACAGACGTCGTTGATGACGCAAGGCGAGCTATTGTTTAGTGGGGTCGAGAGATTGACTGCTGGTTGTTGAAAGGCGGCGGGATGTCAGCTGATGAAGTTTTTGACAGGTGCATCTTTTTCGCAAATTGGCATCATTTATTTACACGTGTGCGGAATGTGGAGGCAAAAGGAATTTTGTACATTCTTGGCTTTCATTGCGCTGTTTGACGCCTTGATGAAATTTTAGCTGACTGAAGCGAAAGGGGGTTTGCACGTAGGCGCTTATAACCGGCATATTAATTACAGTATTTTAATTTCATTTGACGTTTTTTTATATTTTTGCAGATTTTAAGCTATAAGGAACTGAAAATGGACGTCGGAGGACTGAGACAAAAGCTGGCGGAACATGGCCAGGGACATCTGTTGCAATTTTGGGACCAACTTTCTCCGGAGGAGCAGACTTTTCTGTACAATGACTTGAGCGAGTAAGTTGATTTGTAAAAATGAGTTGGAGTTGATAATTGTTGGGTAGTACATAGTATAAATGTGGCCTTTTTGTTTTGGTGCAGATTGAATTTTGAAGAACTGACCAAGTACTACATGAAAGCTTGCGGGAGCAGGGACGTGGAGAATCAAGAAAAGTTGGACGACAGACTTCAGCCGGTGCCTGGAGATGTTTACGGCGCTGTGGTTCGAACTGATGCTGAGACGTTGCGGATGTACGAGGATGAAGGTGAGACAATTGTCATTAGCTAAGGCTTTGTAGGCTTCTTATGGATCCAAGTGACAAGGAGGGATGAGTCAAGAGCTATTGATTATTATTGATTGCATAAAGTTGTGGTGCTGGAATGGTTGATGGAAAATATTAGAGACTTGTTGTCTGTTGAAACTCAAGAGTCCGTCATGATGAGGCAAACATTTGTTTGACAAGTTTGGGGAAGCGTAGTATATAAGGGGAAGGGGGGAGGGGGGAATTGGCCTTTGAAGCGATAGAAGAGTAGTTGGTAGTATAGTATATAGAAGAAAGTGTCAACGAATGCTGTTTTGAGGCTGATAACGGAAGGTGAGGTCAATTAAAATGTTGATAATGAAAGGCATAACTTTGTATAGAGGAGAGAGAGAGAGAGGATTGATAAGAGGCGGATTGAAAATTAATAGCCGTGTGAGTGCAGGAGAATAAGAAGTACGATTGTACTGATTTGATCAGAGGAAAAATACTGATATAAAATGTTAATGTGGTGTATACAGAGTTTACAAGGGGGCAGTGGCAGAAAAGTACATGGCAAAGTACAGGAGCAAAGGGTTGGTTGAGGAGATGATCTCGTTGATTTTGTGAATGAAAGATGGATGAAAAGTGGGGATTGTTTCCTTGATTGATGACTAATAAAATGAATCTTTTATTTTTGTTGTTGGCAAAAAGGTCTGAAGCAAGTTAGCCAAGGGAAGGTTGCGGTGCTACTTTTGGCCGGCGGTCAAGGAACTCGGCTCGGCGTTTCATACCCCAAGGGCATGTACGATGTGGGACTTCCGTCAGGAAAAACGCTGTACCAGCTTCAAGCGGAGAGGATTCGGAGGTTGGAAATGCTGGCCACTGAGCGAACCGGAAGTGTGGGACATGTTCCATGGTGAGTGGGAATGGCGAATTGGGTATTTTGGATGCAAGGAGTTTGCTCATGTTGAGGGATGTTTGAAATGTGATTTTGATTTGGGTTGCAGGTACATCATGACAAGTGAGCATACAAAGGAGCCTACGTTGGAGTTTTTTGAACAAAGGGACTATTTCGGGCTGAAGAAAGAAAACTTGGTCGTGTTTGAACAAGGAATGTTGCCTGCTTTCACTTTTGATGGTCGCATCATCCTTGAGAAGCCTCACAAGATTTCCAAGGCTCCAGGTAACCTTGCCACTTGTTTGTTGTTGTTGTTGTTATTATGATTGTGAGAAATGTCAAGGGTTGTATACTGACAGCGGTCTTTTTGTTTGCGACACAGATGGAAATGGAGGACTTTACCGTGCCTTGAGGGAAAAGAGGATCCTGGATGACTTGGAGCGCCGAGGCATTGAATACGTCCATGTTTATTGCGTCGACAATATTTTGGTCAAGATGGCTGACCCTGTATTCATGGGCTATTGCATTTCCAAGGGAGCTGATTGTGGGGCCAAGGTAGTTGAAGATGCTATAAATATCCATGTATATGGAGGCTATCAAGGTTGTATGTAATGGTGGGGGTGTTGTTATGGCTTAAGCCGGATTTTGTTGGGCAAGAGTGAGCAAGAGGGAATGGCGGTTTTATCGGAATGATGGCTAATGCGCTGCGTGTTTTATCTGTGGTTGTAGGTTGTCGAGAAGGCTTTTCCCACCGAGGCCGTTGGGGTTGTGTGCAAAGTGGATGGACATTATCAGGTTGTCGAGTATTCCGAGATTACCTTGAAAACCGCACAGAAGCGCAATCCAGAGGACGGGAGATTGACATTCAATGCCGGAAGTATTTGCAACCATTTCTTCAGTATGGAATTCCTCCGCAGGGTTTCGGGGTATAATAATGATAACATGAGAGGACTAAAGATTCAATGATAGAATGACATGTTAATGTTCGATTGACGTTGTAGGGGACCTGAAAATGAGCTTAAGCACCACATTGCCGAGAAGAAGATTGCACACATTAACGAAAATGGAGAATTTATCAAGCCTGAGAAGCCTAATGGAGTGAAGCTGGAGAAATTCGTCTTTGATGTATTCCAGTTCTCGCAAAAGTTTGTCGTTTGGGAAGTCTTGCGGGAAGATGAGTTCAGTCCCTTGAAGAACGCGGATGGAGCCGAGAAAGATACTCCGACCACTGCTCGTCACGCTTTGTACTCTATGCATCAGCGACATATTCTGGCTGCCGGCGGACGCTTCACTGATCGCGAAACTGGAGCTCAAATTCCGTTGATTCCTAGGTAAGAACATTTGAACGTCATGTGAATGCATGAATTTTCGGTTCGAAGTAAGAGTATGCAATTTTTGGAAGCTTTGATTTTAGACATGGCAGTCCCGAGTTTTTCGGTTGTGATTTTGTTTTGTTGCAGTAGGCTTATTTGGCTTTGATTTTGTTTCTAGCGTGCCGAATAACAACTCGATTGAATTGGAAACGAACAACAATGAAATGTAAGTGTTGTTAATGCGTACCCTCTCTTTTGTGGTTTTGCTTGTAGAAAATGATTTTTTTTTCGGTTGAAAGTACATGAAAATGACATGATGACTGATCTTGATTGAAATTTGTGTGTATTTACAGTCAAAAGTCATGCACAAGCTACAAAGCACCAGTCGTCGTTGAAATCTCGCCACTGGTTTCTTACTCTGGCGAAGGCCTAGATGAACATGTCAAGGATAAGAACTTCCAGCCGCCCTGTCTTCTGCTCAGCGCAAGGGACAAAGTCCCACATGATTCGAATCGTCCTGTTCCAATCGACTTCCTTGTGATTCCGTCCGTCTCGAACGGTGTTCATTAATGAATCATTCGTCGGTTTGTGTCCTTAAAGGACAATCGGCAACTAGCAATAGAACATTCCGTATGTACGTTTCGTGATCTTGCTTCCCCTAGTGAACCACCACAATATCAGTTAAATTGTGTCGATACTATATTATACATCTACATCACCCAGTGAATGATTGCTTGATTTAAGTCACATCACGTCAAGACTTGTAATTGGCAGCGCTGTTTAATCGTGTGGCACCAACCAAGTGCCTTGAAACCGTAATCTGCAGATTGGAAATAGCTTTGGTTTACGGTTTACTATAAATTTGTCAAAAGTTGACTCTAGCAAGCGGTGCCCAAGCTAACTTGTGTCTACTATTGTTCTTATATTTTGTGATATGTGAAATGGGAGTTTCAGCATTCTATGACATTTCTGTAAAGGACGACTTTTTGATTATTTTTGTTCCTAAGGTGGATATATGATTCCAATCAATGACTTTAAATCATGAGAAATATTTTTATAATCTTCGAAGAGTGAGATGTATTATCGGTGACAAGAATCTTCAAAGGGAGAAACTAGGATGCTACGTTAGGCAGGACCTTGTATCGTTATTTGAAGTTAGCGTGCGCCGTGAAGATCTACACGCCAGATGATTTCAAACGGTTCTTATAAATTGCTACATCGAGTATACATTTCCATAAATCACACAAGACATTGAGTAATAAAAGAAGTTGTACAGCAATGTTTCATCGGAATGTTGATATTTTGTTAACCAGTAGATGTAAGATTCACCGTTATATTTTAAGGTCATCACTAGACAGGTGAATCGAATGTTGGTTGGGCTACCAATACCAAGTGTAGAAATAGTACAAGCGAATTCTTTAGCAAAAAAATGAAACGGGATGCAGTAGGAAATGAAGCTCGATCCTATTGTCTTCTTACAAGAGCTTAGCTTCCATTACATAAGCCTGTTAACCATAATCGACTCGACAAAGAATAGTTGATAATGACCGGATACATCGACAAGGGCACTCTATAATAATTAGATTCTGGTTCTGGTTTGGCAGTACTTCGGGCAGCTCTTCGTCTGTATGAGGCTTCACATTGCTGGACTCAAATCTAGCTACTGAACTAACTGAACGCTCCTTGAAAATTGGATTGATGCCCCTGCTCTATCTCTGTTCATCAGCCTTGCATCTTGAAAGTCTTGGTATTCGTTTTTCACCGCGTCTTAAGTCCTGCGTCCCCTGGCCTTTACCATGACTTGATTCTTGCTGTCTGGTAATTCTCAAGTTATTCATGAATCAACAGCGTAAAACATCAGATTTATAACGCGGAAACTGTGGCTGGGAACTGTGAAAAATTATTTTAAGTTTGATTCGCATTTCGTCGCCCGTACGATTGCGGAAATATACGAATTGCCGGATTTTTCGCAAGAAGTTCGTAGGGCTAACGTTGAGCTGGCTTCAAACTTCGCGCGCCAAGGATGAATCGACCAGATTGGCGGTTGGTGTTTTAAAGAGTAAACAATCCTATGAAGAGAGGGCCGAGACACAGCAAGGAATTGGGTATAGGCATGCAGGCAGCCTTTAGCCATTTGTTTACATGGCTAACGGCCGTAATGTTTTGATTGTTTGTTATCGCATTTTATCCGTATCTAGTGTGACATAAACTAAAACTGTCTTCTGTGCAGTATTCTTATACTGAAGTAAACTTTGTTACTTGAAGGCTGTGACATCCACAATTGATAATACTTATAGTCCAAGCACGGACTTGACTGCATAACTACTCAAGTTTAATTTTGTGCTCGAAAGAAATCCTGTTGATAAAGCAGTGTAGTGTTGTTGACATTGGTCATTGCGCGCTTGATGTGTTATTTCTTTGAAGCGTATTACAAAGTAGAAAAGATCAAAAATGGCAACTTTAGAAGATAAGTTACTTGGCGAGAAAACTCAAAATTATTGCAGCAGTAGCGAGGACGAAGGTTTGGACGACGACGAAGGAGGTGCGGGGTCTGCAAGTTTAAGTTTGAAGTCATCAGATCCAGGTGCCAGTGCCGGAAAGCCATGGCAAGGTTATTCGCAGAATGTAAGCCCTTTAGAATTCGCCTGCTCATTACTCATGTGGATTCGAGTCACACAAAATTTAATTACTTTGTGCGATCCATCAGACTGGCCCGAAAGGTGTTCTGAGGGACTGGCAGTTATACCAGGAACATGAAGAGCAGTCCCGTTTGGACAAGGCAAAACAACTTGAAGAGCTTGCAAAGAAGGCGATGACATGTCGACCGGAAGTATGTATAGATTAGAGCTAAAGAAGAATATTTCTATGCTTTGGTTTGTCATGAATAAGATTTTGTTATTTTAGTCGGAAGACAAACCTGCTGACTTTGATGAAGACGACTTACTTTCGGATGATGTACTCAGAGATTTCGTAAAGAAACGAATGGAGACTATGCTGCAAGACCAAAGTGAAACGTGCGTTAATTCGATGTTGATATTATTGGGGTTGAATTTATCGTCATTAACACAAATGCTTGTTTGCAGACTTTACGGGTCATTGCAAGAAATCGAGAGCAGGGATGAATACTTAAAAGTTATCGATGACTCCAACCCGAAGGTGACAATCGTATTGCACATTTATGACCAAGTAAGCATTACTCTTTGAAGACATTCCATTGACATTGATGAATAAATGTTGGCTGATGTTTGATTTTTTTCTTACAGGCTTTACGGGAATGTGCGACTTTGAATGAGTGTTTGACTTCCCTGAGTGCTGAGTACAAAAATGTTAGATTTTGTAAAATACGAGCTACTGTAGCTGGTGTGAGCAGTTTTTTCGTAAGTGCTTGGACTTCAGTGTAAGAACCCTTTTATTGTCTACACAATGTGAATTTTCGGATGGCGATTTTATTTTGCAGAAGCAAGAAGGTGTGCCTGCTCTTTTGATATACAAAGGTGGGAATCTCGTAGCCAATTTTGTACGGATGAAAGAAGCTTTAGGTTCAGAATTCTATGCTGGAGACGTTGAGAACTTTCTAATCGAGTAAGTCTATTTGAACAGTACGAAAAAGTGATTACGTAAGTTTGTTAATGCTTGTGCTAACAATAATTTTCCATTTAGGAATGGTATACTCCATGATCAAAGCAGTGTTTCATCGCTCTTGATCGAGAAGCTGAAGGTGAAGTGAAGCAGTTATGTATACGCGCCTTTTGTCATTCATTACTCTATCAAAAACTTTCCTTGACGAAAACTCAAATGTTTGTGTATTTATTTCGTCGTAATGTGTGATCTCGTGGTTTCCGTTCTTGGTCTGATCTGGTGTTCTGATAGCTGTTTTAGATTCCATGATTTCATGTACTTCAAAAGAATCGATGACAAAACTTGGTAATTACGTCAGACAGAATGTTTAATAAATCTGTTTTTCAAAAGACGCAACTGGTACATACAAAGCTACTCAGATTATGTAACCTTAACAAACAAGACATTGGAAGTTTAGTCTCTCATATCAAAACTCAGAAAACATTAGTACTTCATGTTTAAAATCAATTTAATTCTTGATATCTGGCCATTGTTATTTTTCGTGCTTTGCTATAGCGATCTCCCTCGTCTTCCACTACTGGGAATGATTTATGACCAAGACCGGTTCCTTGGGAGCGTCTTTCTGCCTGTATGACCAAAATCAATTACTAGTAAGTAAAATAATGTTGCTAGCGAATTAGCGGGGAGATGGACAATGACTAAAAACCACAATCAGCTTACGTGTATGATATCCGTTCTACCCTGATTCTCTCGGCCCAACCCTTGACCTTCTTGCCAGCCCATTTTTTGTAGCATTCGGTTGCCAATATTATCTGCCTTTATGCCGTCCTTTGTAGGTTGTTCAACTTGAGACGTAGTGGCATGCTTCTTGGCTTTCATGTACATATCCTGAAACAAGGTCAGTTTTCGTTGCTTGTGATGTGAAATTCATATACTCAATCGTTACAAGATACAACTCCTGTCCATGAGTTTAGACTTAGACATACTTTCAAGGTGCTTTTTCTTTCCAATGGATCTGAACCTATTGTCGATCGCCTCTCCTGAGCTCTATCTCTGTATTTCACTGGATTCGTCTCACTGCTTGCGTTTCGAGTTTCAAGGTTTTTCTTGTGTAAATCCGACATTTTTGTGTGCCTGCCGAAACAGAATCATTAGATCAATACAGCCCAAGTCGAGAATCATGCCGAAAAACGACTGCTTACTTCATCAGAACTTCTTCGTTCGGAAACTGACGCTTACAAAGCAAGCAAGCCATTTTAGCTAGGTCCAGAAATGAATCAGAATCAGATCCGCGAAGTAAAGGCACGCTAGGTTCTCGCTCGTCTCCACTGTCTGTATCATCCAGATTGGCCGTAACAGTAGGTGGCGCATGGAGTTTCTGCAAATAATATACGAAATTTACGTCCGGGAGGTTAGGTACACTGTTGCTGCTGATAAATTTCGTCTGTCTCTGCTGGTGGTACCATTGTGATTGGGTTGACTTACATTAGAACCGAATTTCATCATTCCATCCCCTTTACTGTATCCTTGTATTTCACGCTTGAGGACAATTTCACGACTTAACGATTCAACCGTAGGTGACCCTTTGGATGAGGATTGGCCACTCGAAGGGGCTTGCATTTCAAAAGGGCTTTTGCTGTAGCTCTCTTTTTTCTGGTTCAAGGTTTTTGCCCACTTCTCCATATCCTAATGAGAATGCCGAAAAAGAAATTAAATGTCACCATACCCAAACTCATACGGGAGACAGAAAAACCGATTACTGAGTACCTTTGCAATTTTCTTCGCAACCTTGACCTTGTCTTGCTTTTCAGGTTTCCTATCACTGTGCTTCTTCTCTTTGCTATCGTTCGTCCGCTGAGCCCCGTCAGCTGCAGGCAAATACTGATTGGATTCTGCATTCCAATACAGGTACTGTTGTTTGGCAGAGTCATAAAAGTATTGCGTTGAAGCGTCGTAGTAGAATCCTGTGAGCGGGTCGTAATAGTAACCGCTAGCTTCATCGTATTGGTACCGACTAGGGTCCGGTGGTTCTGAAAGGACCAAATGGTCATCACAACAAGTTATTAATGATTCATTACTTTTAGCGTCAAGTTCTACTTACGAACACCCCCAGCCACTGGGCCTGGATTTATCACACGTGATGAAACAGCAATGGGTCCCTAATAAATTCAAAACGAGTATTCCGTGAGCATTTTCTGTTCTTAAGCAACCATGAAACTAGAACGGATGGCACAGATAACCACAGTTCGTACTGATGACGCTAATGAGAAAGATGCACTATGTTTAGTGTTTACAAAGTCAGTTCCTGCAGGTATGCTTCCCAAGTTAACCTAAAAAGAAACGGTTGGTTGAATAATCGATTATAGCTTTTCTATCCCAACAAAATAATAATGATTAACTCATCCAAATACCTCCGATGGATTTTTAGTGAAGTAGTCTCTATAGTACGCTAAATAACTCCGTTTCTCATCTTCTGTTTTAGCATATAAAGACGCGCTGTACTGAGCCATTTTCTCGATTCCCTCCTGCAAAATTTAGTCAATGTTTGGAGTTCATTTAACAGCCAATAGCTCAGTTGATTGAGTAAGTGTGACTTACCTCTGAGCTATTAGTTGTAGAGCTGTTAGTCCATTGCGCCGCAGCTAGAGCAGCGGCAGCGACTGCATTCGTGCTGCTGCTTTGACCAACTGGTTTTGCAAATGCCACCCATGCTGCAATACCCGAAAGCCATTATTATTCATAGTTCCTCAATTAATATACATGTACAAACTGTAGCGCAATAATTTCCGATTTTAGTGATACCTTGCCGCGAGTCGATATCCAAAGGTTTTTTTGTAAGATAAGTATGTAGACTGATGGAATCGGCAATGTTATTGGCGAAGACGTAGCAGCAACCTCGGGATAAATTAGTTGCACTATCCCGTGCAATTTTAACCGTTTTGATGGGTATTGATGCTAGGACTATATCACTTTTGAAAGCTTGTAACACACTTTCTTCTGTCGTTAACGCATCCAGGTTGTAGAGTAATACAGCTAGAACACCAAAATATAAATTGGAAATTAAAGTATGGATTTGGATGAATCCATCAGTCCTAGAGTCCAAATTTTTACTCGTAGTTGGAAATGGGCTGATTTCTTCTGCAAGTTCTGGGTCCTGGTCGTCGGGCCTTGGATGCTTACACTTGTAACATGTGTCTCTCCGCTTAAAATTATGTGCCTGACACTGAAATAAAAAATGAAACTCAATCTCCAAGACTCTTATTTTTCGAATTGCACATTAACACTGCACGTTACCTGAGCACAGAACCAGTCGTTTAATACAGTCTTGGACTTTTCGAGGATAGGTTCCTTCGGCAAGCTATATATCAAATTTGCGTGGTAGTCATCATGGAACGATATTGAACCCTTTGCAACAAACAATCATTAAGATCTTAATTTATCTGCAACCGAAACCGACCAACCAGGAAAGAATACCTACCTTTTTTAAGTCCATCCATCGGATGGCATCCTGTACAGTATGGAATTCAACGAAAGCAAAGCCTCTAGATGCACCTATGACAAAAGCAAGCATTGCAGCAAACGTTAAAACCCACACGGTATCAGCCTTAAAAGTTTGGAGCTACATACCAGTCTCTCTGTTTCGGATCAAGCGAACGTCTTTGACACCCATTCCACATTTCATGAGATCAGCTCGAATCTATTGCAGATCAATGAAATTTTATCAAAAAAGAAAAAATTTTGCGTCACATTTCGTCGAACCACTTACATCCTGTTCTGTGAGATGTGGAGCCATGCCGCGCACCATAATGGTGCTGTTTGGTTCTTGATGTTTGTATGAATCAGAGCCTCTATCTCTGTCCCTGTCATGGTAATCACTGCGCAAAGAACAAGTGTTAAAATTGGTAAATTTCGTAACAATTGATTGCTTTCACCTATCCTATCATCACGAACCTGTAATAGTCTCTGCTTTCATCGCTTTCATAAGAATCGTAACTTCTACTCCTCCTTCGTCTCCTAGAACGAGATGATGATCTCGATCTTGAATCTGATGATGATCGTCTGTTGTGCCTCGATTTCCGTTTGTGTTTCTTACTTTTCCGACTTCTCGAAGAACTTCTACTTCTGCTGCGACGTCTAAAATAACATCAACAAAAACTACAATCTAATTCGAAGAATAATCTTCAAGGGACATTTGTTGCTGTCTGCTTACCTCTCGGTACTTCTACTTCGATCTCTGCCTTTTCCGCTTTTCTTGGATTCGTATTTATCTGTCTTGTCCCTTCGATCAGTTCTCTCTTTGAGGTCTTTGCTGGAGCGCTCACTGCGTCTACCGCCGTAATCATTGCTTTGATATTCGTCTTCGTCTTGAACGTCATTGTTGTAGCGCTGATCGTAATTGCCGTAGTCCTCATCATACTCTTCGTTATAATCACCTGAATAGTTGTTTTGTTCCATTTCGAAAAACTGGAACTTCGACTGAACTAAAGGTCAGCTGCACCAACTGGAAATTCTTGTTTACACCAAAACTTATTTATTGCTCGAAGATTGGCGAATTTTCTGTATTTATACATATGGAGAATGTATATTGTACATTCTAGTTCAAAAGACTTAAAAACAAATCAAATTCGTCTAATAAAAAACAAAATTTGAGCGCTCGTTGTCGTTGGACTGAACTCCCACTCCACTTGATGTGTTACGTGCAGTTCTTCTTCTTGTTTCATTCACCACTCTTTTGAATTGAGCGGGCTGCGCGTTTGTTTTCGCAATGTGCACACAGCCCCAATGCCTTTAGCGTATATTACATGTACATGTAGCGTCGTTTCCATCCATAGTAAATAGATGGCTTCATGAGTTTAGCTTACACCAACGTTTTCTTAATGGCAATCAGATGAAGAAGCCAAAGGATAAAAATATGTATTCCATTTAATAAAGATCTGTCCTTTTAGAGTGTGTAAGAAATAGTACAAGCTATACGAGATTCTATGTCCAGCACAGCGCATTGAATCTGATAAAAATCATGTGGTCAAAGATCATGCGCTTGAGAATATCATTTCGGTCTTAAAACGGCCTGCAAATCTTCGGGCAACGTATTCAAAATGGCTTCCAAATGTTTCCTCAGTTTTTCTCTGACGCTGTCCTTAATGGGTAAGTGTGATTGTGACAGTTGCTCCCTGAGTTTTAATATCCAATCAACAATCTCGACTTCCTGCTTACCGCTGGACCAACTGTATAGTTTCTGCAAGTAAAACAGTTAGTTATAGCTTTTAGCATGGTTTAAATGAAGAGCTGGGATATTGAATTCAGACTTACGGGGTCCGCATTTGCGACAGCTTCAAGATGTAATGCTTGTAACGCATACCTAGCTTCAGTATACCTCATATTGTACCATTGAGAGAAATTTACAGATCGAAAGAACTTTTTGTAAAGTCCAGCCCATTCACCCTTGATACCCGAGGTGAGTTGGGGTCCGGAAGATTCTAGTGTTGCCAGAAAGTCATCAGGTTTAAAAGGTTTCGGTAAGGGTGGCGCCTGAAGTAAAATGATGTTTTTAAAGCACTGCTTAATTTCTGCTCCATTACTTTATACATGTACACCGATTCACTATTGTTTCATTAGTACCTTTAAAGCTGATATGTTCTTCTGCAATGGCATCAGACTTGCTAAATACCTCTCCAAGGGAATCATGAAACTTTCTGTGAGCTCTTGTAAATGTATTCGCAATATAGCGGTTTGAACCTCTCCAGGTCTTTGAGACTGCATTCCAAGGACAATTTTTTTCAGCAAGTTGTTGTCCTTTTGCAAGTAAGGTCTGTAGAGCGAATCATGCGCTATTAGTAACCCGAATGTATAGTTTTCTTTGCTACTTAACTACTAGTAAAACTTCTAACTTACTTGTAGCCAGTATAGACTCCCGGTTGGGAATCCAGCAGCTTCATGTTACTTGCTTTTTTCAGTTTCCCACTGTAGATATCTGTATGACATGGAAATAATACGAGAAACGATTTAGAACCACACTGCATTGAATTGGCCAGTTAAAAACTTGATATAAATAATTTGCTGTATCGATACCTGCGTTTTCTCCCATTCGAATGATGTGAGGCCAGTGCTGTAAAGTTTTTGCGAAGAATGGATTTGTGACTCCAAGTATCACCGGTGGGGGCGAAGCTGCTTTCATTGTGTACTCTTTGAAGTCAGTGTCGTGAATGGTAAAATATGGTCTATAGTCCGCGCAATATCGTAGAGGATAAATTGTACTGCAAACAAAATGTCATCAGATCCTAGATGTGTCAGGTATAATTTGTCTACACGACTGAAATGCGGTATTACCTAGTTAATGCATGAACTGTATTGGCACAGGTATCTGGAAGAGGAGCCATAACCACGATCGGCTCTGCCGTTAATACCAGTTCCCACAACAAATGTATATGGGACAGTACTGGGCGAAGACACTGGAAAAGATCTGGGTCGTGAACGGAGTTGATGTTGATCATTCGTGACGGTCTCTTGTTTCCAGGCACAATATCCATTCGAGTTTTTACAGGCGAACCAGCATTGCGGAGACAGGTGGGACCAGGGATCAACACCTATAAACGGAAAGCAATGTTTATTTAAGCTTCACAATTCAGCAAAACGGGATCAACCAAAATTTGAAATATCCATCCATCACAAACCTGAAATGTGTAGCCTAAAATTGGAAGCGTTAAGGTTTGTCCAGGTACAGGCAGCGGCCAGTGCTGTATATCAGTGATTGCTTTTTCGATGGCCATGTGACCATTGTCGAAAAATTCAGGTGCCATAACGTTGAGTATTTGGTTAAATAAATTTATAAACGGGTACTTGGTCATCAACACCACGGACTGTCACAAACAATATCACGCATTAGGTCGTTGAAGTCATCGGAAACAACATTAATCCCTAAACCGACTCACCTTTTGAAAATAGCCTCTTCGAAGCGTCGGGTCCTTCACTTGGCGAAAGTATACAAAGCCAAACATAAAGTTGGGCTCCACCTGGAGCGAGTGAGGGCATTTGGCATTATACGCTTCTGTCCCCTTAGGCAAAGGCGCCAAACTTTTCCCACTATTACTGTCTGCTATCCTGATGCGAAAATGGAACTGGGTGTCTCCCATACATCCTGAATTGGAATCCGGGAACGACAAATAGCAAATGCTCGTCTTCTCCTCTTCCGAAAGCTCGACATGAGAGGGAAACACTGCCTGCAAAGTAATCATACAATCAATCACAAACCCTACAGATCGACTACTTTGCAATCCCAATGAATTACTTCGAGAGTTTGGCCAAGCTCTAGGTCAAATGTGACTACAGCTATGCAATGGAGCCAGTCCCTGAGACGTTCCCAAGGAAACACGTTCTCCATCCTTGCTGCCTCTGTTTATCGTCGTTGACGGTACATTCGCGTAAATGTTTGTACTCTAGCTCCATTCACCACCTTTCCTCGGTACGGGACTTGATTCACTTGATATGGTCGTACTGGGATTGTTCAATCACTTTGAAGGCGCTCGGTTTTGATTCACATGTGCGTAATAAAATATCTACTTTCCATCTCCAGCAGCAAACAGATGTTATGTGTCTTTTCCTGAAAGGAAACATAACAATTAATTCAAACAACATCCCTATTTGCAACTTCTTCAAATACATCTGTTGCATTTCCATCAACAAATTAACAGATCTGATTCTCCCACTCACCTCAGTCAGTACGGAACGTTACCACCAAAACAAAATAAATCGTTATCAGTCTTGATTGATGATCTAATTCCAAACTATTCTCGATCAGCTATACTACAGCTGGACTTGAGGTTCTCACTTGGATTTTCTCAGTTTAGTTGTTTTCACCTTGAACAAAAAGAAAGGAATTTCAGCAACGTGAAGATTAGTTTTTGCTCTACTCTCGTTCAGTTGTTTGAATCAAAGAAACCAAGTTAAACCAGATGAGGACATTTACCTTGAAAGCGCGTAAACTTTTCCCTTTGGGTTTCATAATCCGAGGCAGGAGCAATGTGGATGTGAGCTGTTGAGATAACACAAGTGGAGAACAGGTGAAGTAATTACAAATGTTGATTCTCTCTACGCTCTGATTTTTAGCAGAGAAGGAAGAGCCGTAATTAAATTAGTGTTGAACAGGTGAATACGTACAGGTAAACAAAGGGAAAAGTATGTTGCGAGTAATGTAATTTTTTCAAATTAAATATCTGATTGTGCTGGTGTGTGTGTGTACTATGGTATAATGTGTATGATGCACCCTTGTGTTATGGTGTTCTTGATCTTGTCCTCCTCTCCGCCTGCTGTTCTTTCTGTGTTTATGTTTACCTCTCACACGAAGGCGATCGCACATGCTGAAGCACGTTGAGAAAGAGATCACTTTTGCCGTTTCTCCTTTCTCTCACAGCGCAAACATCCTTGACTTACAGACACGGCAACGAAACGAAACCACCGTAACAATGCACTCACAAAAACGTTGCAAATACCCCCAACTTCCCAACAAACCGACTTCACACTCACACCAAACTCCGCAGGTGAGTGTTGCAAGCAATTTGCGAATTAAACCATACAGCAATAGCAATATGTATAATATACATGTGTTTTATCAAAGAGCCAGTTATTGCCAATTCAGTCAGACAGACATTTTACACACAGTTCTGATAAATGTCGAGAAGGAAAATGATTTGCAAACGTTTCAGAGCTGGAGATCCTCCGGTGGGATGCACCATTGGTGAAAGAGTTCGATACAATCTTTTCCAGTAGCTACGTGCGCTTGAACTTGAATGATATCAATGGCGTCTAGTCAATGTCAGATTGTTGATTGGTTGGGTAATTGATCGGATGATGGCGCAGCTAGCGTTGAAGCCTTTTGATGAAAAAGAGGAATCTGACGTCTTAAGAGCACATCGGCTATCGATAAGCTAACAGCGTTATCTGACATTTTCCAACCCTTTGGTCGGGTTATGATCCTATCACCTTTTTCAGGTGGTGGAGGCAGATGTTTTTGACATTTGATGCTGATAGGCTAACGGCGGTACGTTATCGACATCAGTACCTTGTGAAATGTGTTCTTTGTCGTTCAAAGTAGAGGAGAAGAAAGTGAATCAGCTTTTGATACCTAGGAAAGGTAAATAGAGACTCTGACGAGGGATTCGTTCTAAGATCAACAAAGACCTGAAGACACAACAAGAGGTTGTTGCGGCTCCCACGCACGTTCCATGTAATATTGTACAGGGGATAGAGACCACCATTGCTTTATAGATTTGGATAATGCATGGCTCTGTGAGCTCTGGGAGAGCTTCTTCTTCATACACGCAACTTCCCAGATTCATCAGTATGTATCAACACGAAGCAAGCCGATGACTTCGGCTCTTCCTGATTCCTTCCGTAACATCACAACAACAACACCCACTTTTTTACTTGAATTTTTTATTATTAATTTATTAACAGGTGTAGGATTTTTTTAAAGTTTCCGTTCAAAGTGCCAGCTACAAAAATGGCTTTAAGTACGGACAGCACTGCAAAGTACAAAAAATCCGAGGGTTGGTGCTCCAAGGGCCTGCTGAGGAACTACCTGTATGTGTTCAACTTCTTCTTGTTGGTAAGCTGAGAGAAAATCTGTGGGGATTAAATAGTGCGCTAGATTTTAGAAAAATTGATGACGGATTAACTTATTTGCAGATCGGAGGCCTAGTGGTACTTGCAGTGGGCATCCTTAGTGTCTTTAACGAGCAAGCGTTTATCTTCAGGACATTGATTTCGAACGTCAGTTACAATTTGACGAGCTATCTCTTGATATGGGCTGGGATCATGGTTTTGTTCGCTGTGACTGTCGGTGAGTAACAGCTGCAAAAATACTTGTTGAATTGGATGCGACTCGAGCTTGAAAATTGATCAAACGAAATGTTGAACGCCTCTGTTTATAGGATTCTGTGGAATAAGGAGAAGCGATCGTTGTTTTCTGTTGATATACATTCTGATTCTGCTGCTTATCTTCCTGCTGGAAGCCAAGGCGGGAATACTGGCGTACTTCTATCGGTCACAGACTTATCAGGAGCTGAAGACGAATCTGAATGACACTTTTGCCACTTCGTATGGGTACGATGATGATTTGACGGCCACTGTGGATGACGTTCAGCGAAAAGTGAGTGGAATACCGAGTTACCCGAACAACACTGGTGTATTTCTGTTTGTCGACGGATGAATTATCGAGTGTATAATTTGCAGTACCATTGTTGCGGTGTTCTGTCTTTTGAGGACTGGTCGTATAGCAAGTGGAAGTTGGATGGCTTGGCTGGAGAAAATAGTGTTCCCGATTCTTGCTGTAAGACTGAGAGCCAGTATTGTGGAATCCGGTATCATCCTAGTAACATCTATTATGTGGTAAGCTATTTATACGGTGTGAAGCTTTGCTACTTAGATTTACTGTTGGAATAGAACTAATCGTTTGTATTTTCCAGGGCTGCCTTCTGCAACTGTCATACACTATCAAGGAACACCTGGGGTACTTGGCCATCGCCGGTTTAGGTTTCTGCGTGCTTCCTGTCGTCGGAATCATTTTTTCTTCGTGTTTGTACATCAAGCTGAAGACTCCGGAGCCTGCCGACTTGTAGGTTGAGGATCCAGGCAGCTTAATTGTTAGCTTTAAACATGATCACGTTACCATACCAGTTACGCAAATGCTGTCTAGGGTGTAAGCCAGTTTGCCTTTGTGCAATATCATTTAGGGTTAAGCTTGTTGATTAGTCTTGTGCACGAGCTTCAGAAACAGCAGTAGCGCTGCAGACTTTGGGCCATTGAGCTGCCGTGATACCTTTAGGAAGTTTTATACACGCTATTAAGCAGCTGATCATGGTGTAGCTCCTGCAATTTTTAGTTTACCGAAAGCCGTTATTATATAAGTAATGAGCTTGAGCTGACTCGTTCCCGGTAAATCGCTTTAAAAAGTTTTAACTGTAAACGCTGCTTCCAAAATGCCAAGAACTGTTTGAGACGCAATGCCTTGTATCTGTGCCTTTCACTTAAGTACTGAGTTTATTGTTATTTTGAAATGTGATTTTGTCTGTAATGGCGTTTCAGGAATAACAATAAAGTTGCCATATTTGATTCTAAGATTCGCGGTCCGAGCTAAAAACTTCAAGGCTGTATCAAATTAATTTTTCATTTCGAAAAGTTTACTGCACTGATGGGAGGGATGACTTTGGGGAAACTGGTTAAAAACAACTTGATGAGCTTTTGGTTGTTTACATTTTTAAGAAGTAACCGACTTTATTCACATAGCTTCCGAACCGAGTCCCTCTTTTAATGATTTCGATCAATGGGAATTGACTACTTCGTCCATGGACTCAAAAATCACCTACACCAACACTACAGTTTATATCCGCTATAAGAAATGGCTGTTTATTGATACGGACCATCGTATTTCGTTGCGAGGGGGCTGGTTTCCGTCCGAAGGGTTCCAGCGAGCCGAGGGTCATCTGGGCGCACAATGAAGTATTCAAGCTTGTATCGGTTCTTGTTGATACTAATATAGTTGTAGTAGGTTTTAACTGGATGAATAATGAACAGGGCTCCGGCTGCAAAATGAGCTGACGCGGTCACAACAGGGATTTCGTTCCAGGCCTGTTTGTAGTAGGCCTTCAGGATTGAAGCCCATCTGCCCACAAAAGCCATTTTTGACCGTCTCAAAATATTTGACTTCCTTGAAGGCTGCAGCTGGGAATTAACTGTGGAACAGATAATTTTTCAAACTTCAATCAAAACTTTTGATAACAGGACTGTATTAGTCATTCGGATGCTATACTCTCTTACTCTTACCTGTAATACGAGCTTGTATCCAAAACTACTGAAAATTTGAATCAAATCAAGTTTTGATCTGAAATTTTGAGTGTTCCCAGTCTCGAGCTCATGTGCTCTCTATTATTAAATACGGCCACACAGGAGGAGAACCAAACCAAGGGTAGATGTCGGTAAGGAAGAATGGCCCAGATGACAAATGTTTGCATGAAAAAGTTGGGTGTTTTGTAAACACACAGACAAGCGCAAAGGGTTGGATTGAAGTTTTGAATTGAATCATGCCAATTTTTCGGTTTGGTTTTTGATTGAATCCTTTTTCTGATTGTAATCATGGCTTCCATAAACCGAAATCGAACCGGTGAACTGGAGCACCTGGCTCGAACTAAAGCCAAAGAGCGAATCTCTAACCTTCTTCAAAGACCCGATCAACTTGAAAAGGTACGTGTTTTCCCAGTTTTCTGAGTGAGCTCAGAGCTCAGGCTGTTGCAGTGCTATGCTGTCTGTCGTTTACTTAACTAATTTCAATTATACTTCTTCCAAAAGGTGGACGAGTTCAAGAAACGAGAAGCGCGTAAAAAGGCGTCTACGGAGGCTATGCTTAAAACTTCATTACAGTATTCTTTGGATGGAGTTCGGACAGCGCTGGAACATACAAAGTTGGCACGAAGAAGTCTTATCGAAGTCGGTGGCCAGTAAGGGAAAATGCTATTTTAGTGAGTAGGGAATGCTGGCTGGTACATAACGACATTATTCTAAGTTATGGGGATTCATTTCAGCACATCGGAACTGAGACTTGCGTTGAAAGATGTTCCATCTTTAGGAAAAGCCTTAGAAGGAGTCCGAGAAGAGAATTTGATTCATTCCCAGTATGCAATGGCGATGGAGAATATGAATAACATCTTCAACGTTAGCAAAAATATTGAAAAGGCTCAAACCATGATATGCGACGGACAGCTCCTCCAAGCCCACATGGTAATTTCTAGATTCAGATGAAATCCATGCGTGCTTTAGAAACTTTCAGGATGATTTCTGCTTTGCAGCTAATGGCCGAGCTGGAAAATTCCCGAGACGAGCTCCTGTTCGAACTATTCAGAATGCAGAACAAGTCGGAACATACCATGTTACTGGACTATTTCGCAGACGTGTCGAAACTGTCTGAAAGCCTGGAGAAGACGATAATCATTAATCTCAAACGGACCCTGAACATGGCTGCTACATCTCCTCATTTGTTGGTAACTACTCTTCGGATAATTGAACGAGAAGAGATTGCTGACGCAGCTTCCTTGCAGGTGAGTTCTGTAGTAGTAGTAAGCAGTAGAAGCTCCATTGGTAAATTGTACAAGTTCTGAAGGAACCCTCTTTTGTTTCTAATTTTGCAGAGACTGGAGCTCTCTGGCTTTAAGCCTCCTGGTCGGCCCAAGAAATGGAAAGCGAAGGCTCTACAAGTTTTAGAAGACTCTGTTTCCGAGAAACTTGATGCATGCCAGTTAGATTCCAGAGCAATCAACAAAATGTGGCTCGTGCGGTATTTGGAAGTTATGCGACAGTTGATGTTACAAGACTTGAGAGTAATCAAGTTTCTAGTTGTGCCTTGTTTCAAACCATCCTATAATATTCTATCGTGTTATGTCGACATGTATCATCGGTGCCTTTCGAATAAGGTTTGTGAAAACTTTGATAGTGCGTCAAACTGTATGTGCGGTGAGTACCTTTGATCCTATAGATTTAATTAACGTTTCAGCTCCAAGAATGCATAGCGGAGGGCCTAGAAGGTTTCGAATTTGTATCATTACTCTCGTGGGTACTGAACACCTACACCGGACCACAGTTACTGCGAAGTACGGATTTAGACTTGAGCCCTGAAGTAATACCTGGAAATCTTTTGCCTAAAGAAGCCATCGATAAACTGAACAAGCAATATTTAAAGGTCAGTTCAGTAAAGTACATAATTATCAACCGATCGTAGAAGAGTAAATATTTACTTTCCTTCCCTTTGCAGCATATCAGCGAAGTGTACCGCGCCTGCAGACGAAGAATATTGGAAAAAGAAGTTGAAGATTGGACTAAGAATACTTTAACAGCTGATGCGGATAACCACTATAGCACAGAAGCTCCAGTGAACATGTTCCAAATGGTCGACGAAAATTTGCAAGTAGCGAAAACAGTGAGGTATGCTTGAATCCATGGTTTGCTGATGGTTTTTGAGTCGGATGCGCCTTAAATGTTGAAATAACTTGATATCGTAGCCAAGATCTAGTCCAGGAAATGCTGCTGCTTAGCCTCGAAGTTATACGTGAATATGGACAAGCTTACCTGGAGGAGGTCAGGTTCTTCAAGGAGAAGTATTTTGAAGATCGAAGCAAGGTCAGGCTCGAGTACATCTGATGCGTGTACCAAATCACAAAATTCTCTAAATTTTTAACCTGGTCTTCTAAATAGGTTCAGTACTTCACGCATTCCATGATCGCGATCATCAATAATTGCACGATATGCATTGACTTGGCCCACCAAACGAAGGACCGATATTGGAAATCATCGTTAGTAGACAGCAATAGCCAGCACAATAGCAAAGCAATCCACCAATTTGATGCTGTACTGGAGGCATTCGAGGTGTGTCTATCGAGATTTTGAGCTGTTCTAGCTTTGGGCCGTTCAATGATTGAAATTATTCATGTTTTTACAGAGACTAAGAAATAATACTTCTCAATACTTACTCGATGAAGCATTCTTGGATCTGGAGCCCCATTTTCAAGAAATTTCGACACGTACTTGGCTAACCAGCACAGTCGCTGTTGATACAATCTGTGTTACCTTGGAAGATTATTTCCAGGTTAGTACTTCATAGTAGCTGTATGCGATGCTATGGAGCTGTTAAACTTTAACTCAATTTTTGTGCAGGATTATGTCCATCTCAAGCCAAAGAATTTCGATCAAGTCATGTCAGAAGCAAAAACACTTGTGGCGAAGAAGTACCTATTGGCCCTACTTTCACGAAAAATAGCTCTCAAAAATCAGGAAGAAAGGAAAGATGCCTCTACCAAAATAAAGCGGGAGGCGGAACAAGTGAAGCAACTGTTCGACAAAGTAGGGTCGAACCCCCATGTTAACAAGAGCGAATGTCCCTTTGATTCTATTCGAGGCATTGCTGAAGTTGTCAACGTGGATGACTTGGATATACTGTCACTGGAGCTTTCAAGCTTTATTAAGCGTTACCCTGACTTGAGCAGAGAGCAGCTGATGGCTATTTTGAGTATTAGAGGCGACATCGGTAGATTCGATTTGAAAACGAAAGCATCGGAAGTACTGCAAGCAAATTCAGTTTTACAGAAGGTCCCACAGAGCATATTTTCTAAAGTGCCTATTCATCCGTCCTTGTTTAGTTAAGGGTTTAACAGCCAAGTATTCTCATTGTAATAGCAGTTACATGAAATAAACTGTTCAGGATGAAGACAACTATAACGGCGATACGAATCTGACCTAAAAAGTTACAGCAGCTGCATGTGACATTCATTGGATTACATTACATGGGCTTCACCTGGGGATGGCTGTAGTTTGGAAAGTGCTGGAATTTCAAATAATAGTACTTTTCAGTTCCTTCATCAGGCTGAACTCTTGGTATAGAATTCGCAGGGGTAATCGAATCATTGAGGTGATAATCGACAGCGTTTTGTGCTACTGATAGAGCCAGCCTCAACGTTCTCCCCAGCCCCCAGACTTGCTTCCCGCCTTATTGCGGGCGGCAAAAGTCATTGAGTGAGCGATGCTCGTCAGGTGTTTGCTGTCCCGCATTGCAAATTGTATGTATTCACATGCTTTACTAATTGCGTCTAATAGTCAGTCCGCGGCCTGCCAAGTGTCACCATGTCCATTTCAGGACGTGTTGAAATTTTAATTTGAACGTCCGTGTCGTAATTTCAAGCACAGTGATTTCCTGTCAGAATTGAATGAGGAGCAAATTGCAAGGTCCAAGGTAAGATTTGAGCTGTTTACTGATCATAGAGGATTTAATAATACGCAGAATCAAGAAATTGCATTTGGCAAGTCGTTTGGTGGAACTTATGTTTGGTTTGGTCAATCTCTCAACAGGTAGCTACTACCTAAAATTCAAGCAACAATAATCTAGTCTGCTCGCTGCCAGTCTCAGTACTGACGTACACAGTACCGAAAATGCCACTTCCGGCCTACCCAACGATTGCAGCGATCGGAGAGAATCTTGACCGTATAAATGCCCTCTATTCCCCCTTCAGGGCCAAGCATTTAAACCCTGAACATTATGAGCAGAAGCTCAAGTTTTGGCTGAAGGCTGTCGATGATTACTGTAATGTAGACAACAAGAGTGAATTTTCAATCAAGGACTTGGAACTGGCGTTCAGAGCTAATGGAAAAGTATCAGCTTGCATCCCGGATATTGTACAATACTTGCGAAGGTGACGATGATCATTAAAATTAAAATATCCAATCAAATTTGATATTCTTTAGAACCTATGTAATAAATGTAATGTTTCTTGTTGCAGTCAAAAGACTTTGATGACACAAGAAGAGTTTTTGAACTCTATCCAAGGGCAAGGATGGATCAGCTGGTCTCTGAGACCTGTCAAATTTGTTGCATCAACAGTGTGGAACATGACACCCCTTCGAGGTTTCACGGAGAAGAAAATCACGAAAGAAACGAAATTGGTTTATTTGCCTGCCATTTCTGTAAGTTTAAAAATTGGGTCTATAAATGGATAAATTTTGAGAGCCTAGAAGTTTACTGGAATTCTGATTTTGCAGGAACATTATGCAAAAATATTAGCTTGTAAGCACCTACATAACAAGGTGCTGCTGAAATGTGAATGGATCACGGAACTTGCTAAAGTCGTGGATCCGGAAGAAGTTGAGTTGTATACCATGTACCTGATGTCAACTGGTCATCTGCACACTGATGTAATTGGAGAAGACAAGCAAATTGTGAAGTTTGTTCATCCGTATAAATCCGAAGCTGGAATCTCTAATGCAGAAAAAGTGCGATTTGACCTTACGAGGACTAAAGAGAGACTAGAAAAAGACCTGGATAGTATTTCTGAAAAGCAAACGGCTTGTATTGAAGCTGCTAAGAAGTCACTAAAGGAAAAGCAAAGGGTGAAGGTCAGAATACTAAACCGTATTCGAAAACATACTCATACTCAAGTGACTCAAGCTCATGCAGCATTTGGAAATTTCAGGCCAAGTACCACTTGCGATGTAAGAACACTTTGGAAAAGCGCGCAGAGAAACTGCATAATCTGATTTCCAACCTGACTGAAGTGATGTTTCAGATCGAAGATGCAGAATCTGATGCTATGGTAAGAAGGCGAAATGAGTATTATAGTCCGATCAGGAAGGAGAGGTTTCATCAACAAGTGTAATTCTTCAATTGCAGGTTATTTCAGCGTATGAAACTGGGAAGAATGCTCTTACTAAAGTTCTCAAAGATAACAATGTGACTGTAGATCGTGCCACAGAAGCAATGCTTGAGCTTGAGGAGGTTAGTGATTTTAGTCTAATTAACTGTTTGCATGGATTATTTTTTAACGGATTTCGGGATAAATTGTGACATGATGAATATATATTGTTATTGTTTGGCAACAGGCACTTGAAGACCAGGCAGAAATATCGTCAACTATTCACCGTAGCATTGCTCCCGAGGATGACCCATCGCTGGAAGACGAACTTAATGACCTGTTGGAAGCAGACAGAGCTGCCGGTTTGAAAGAACTACCGGTTGCGGACAAGGCAGCAACAAAAGATAGAAAAGAGCTTGATGAGCAAATAGGAAGATTACAAGATTTAACTCTCGCAGGTAAGTTCACGTTGTACATGAAGTAAATACATGTTGTATCAGCATGATTCCCGAAGTATTCGATCCAACTAAAGGTCTCATCAAAATTCTGTCATGCATTTTCAGATTTGGATTCACTTGAAGATGTCACCCGTAACAAGTCTTTAAGCCAAACTCAATAGTTATAAATTGTGTGACTATCACGTTTCCAAGTTTTTGGGAATCAACCGGCATTAACTCGTTTCGCTGTAAAGTCTGAAATGTAATGTTAACTTACGAAGTAATGACTGAAATTTTAATGTTTCTATAATGACCTGCGAAATTCGCAATTTGATTCGTTGTCGATAAGAACGAATTGTTTTTAATGCATTGTATAAATGACATCTTTTTAAAAAGTACAGGACTTCTTGCAAACTGAGATATGCAGTTCAAAGTTGGAGACGCTATACTTTACGTATCTTACATTTAATGCAAATTTCGATATCCAAGTAAAGATACCAAAGAAGCCACTGATAAACAAATGTCCCAAAACATTAAGCTACTTGTTGTCTTCTCTTGTTTTCCACGCGAATTTTAGTAGTCGTCCAGGTCGTATTGTTCGTCATCTAACTCATCCAATTGTAAACTCTGGAAATCAACCTTGTAGCGTAGGAGCCCTGCAAAACAAAAAATGACTTTGTAGTAAAAGAAAATTCAAAAGAGCAACCATCGAGTGTAACGCACATAGACATGTCATTTAGAAAAAAACGATCATCACTATCACCACAAACATGTCAAACTCAAACATAACTAAACTGATCTTGGAACGTGCATCCAATCAAACTTAAAGGTCACAACAACACCAAAATTACTGCAAAAAGTAAAATCTGCGACTACCTATGGAAATCAATGTCAACCCAAGCTACGCCTCACAAGAAACACTAGAAGAGTTGAACGTAATCTAACTCAGCAAAGAAACTGAATGCAACACCAATTAAATATCATCGTAGCGTTAGCATCAAACCATTGAATTTGAGAAGGCCTGTTAGTATTCATCCAAGTCTACATCGTCTAATGGATCGTCTGCTTGTAAGGACTGGAAATCCACTTTGTACCGCAACATTCCTATTTGTGGCCCAGTAATCACACAAACCCCGTATTACGGTTCACCCTTTTCAACAGGAACTTACACCTCACACAGTGCAAAATGGGTATCCGACAATGTATATATGTACGAACAAACGGATGAAAATCTTACCTCCAATTCCTCCGAAACCACGTACGAATTGAGACCCTTCTTGGGATTTATCAGTAATAATTTCTAAAGTTGCACCAAAGCTTTTGTAATTATTGGCTACCCATTCCAACAGAGGTTGACATTCCACTAACTCCAATTCAGTTCCAGTCTGTAAATGGAATCAAATCATTGAAGTTATGAGTCTTAGGTTTGCCATTTGAATACATGGACTACGATTTTACCTCTTTATCCGTAAAGTGCGACTTATCCTTTTCTTGCTCTGCCGTTAGATGGAGGACTTTATCTTCATTGGTACTGTGATTCTTTAGCACATACCTCTGAATGTCCAAGTTCTCCCAGCAAATTAGCGTTTCAACGGATCCTAGTTCCAAGGCTTTCAGTGTGTCTTCTACTCCGAAACAGTACTTGCCAGTGTCTTGGCTGATTTCATCAAAATATTTACCTAAAAGGAACCGATAATAGTTTAGCATTGGGACACAAGCAATACGAAATAACATCTTTGTTGTATTTGAATCTTACCTATTAGTTTCTTCTCCTGGATAAACTTAACATTGGTTAGAGACTCTGCGGAAAGTTCGATGGCTTGATTGAATCCATTTTCACCTCCATAAGAGACATCAACAACTTTGATGATTTTAGCTTGCAACCGCTAGGGATGAAAAAACGGTCAGATTAAACCAAACCAAACTTCACAACTTGTGTTTCTCAATGTTTTCAAGCCTCTCTCACCTGGTCAAACATGTCTGACTGGCTAAGTTCCGTCTTGAAATCAGCTGAACCGGCCAAGATCAAGCCCGATATATTTGGCTTGTCATTGGTGATGAAGAGTTGAGTAGCTACTTCAGCAACTTTCCTCACATAATTGTGTCGCTTTTCCATTCGCAACCGAGCGAAACGCAAGGCAGATTGACCACCACGGCCTGAAATCAACAGGACAATGCAACAGTTGGTAGTCACCAGAAGGTAATTAGAAGTGTATCCACAACTTACCGTGCTTCTTTGGAAGATCTACATTGAATTTATGGAGTACGTCCCTCGTGTTACCTTGCAAAGTACCGAATAAGGACCCGTTACCGTCCATAACAATAAAGCCGAACTTGGTGTCGTCAGCTAGGAGAGCTGTTAAAGCTTCTGTATGGAACTACAGCAACAAACACTACCTTAGTACAAACTCGCCAAAACATTTCTACATGTAAATACACTGGCTAATCCAACTTACTTTGTTATCGCACAAGTACAATGAGGTGTTAATAGGCTTGAAGGGTTCAAAATCAATGTTGACTTTCTTTTCCTTTCCTTCTTCTGTGACGATGGTCCCGCAGTATATAACAAGACCGTTCGGAGGGACTGTTGCACAAAACATCATTTAGTAACTTCCCTGTATGCCCAAGCTTTTTAAATGTCTCAACATACCTTTGGTGTACAGTTTGAGCTTTTGCTGCACAGATGTGATGGCCCCAAGGACAGAAAGACGGTTGACACGGGACTTAATATTTGATGCGGTACCGAATTCATCAGCCAACATTTTGCTGACTCTGGAAATCTGATCCTTGGGCGGGATGATCAGGGAAATCATGCTGGTCCCGTTACTTCATTATAGAATCCAAAAAAATCATTAGTCATCATCGACAGGTCAAAACTGGAAGCTCGTTTCTGAATATTTGTCAATATACCCTCTGGCCAATTCCAAGCTCTTGATGAGCTTTTTGATTTTCCACATTTCGACATTGCGATCTGCCGATGATTCATCGGCGACGTACGGAGTAGAAGACATTTTGAAAAGAAACTACGGTTTCGGCGAACCACTTTTAGAATATCACTTTTTGGAGCGAGTGAACAGGCACCGGTTTGCTACCAACACTTGAACTAATTTATAAGCGACGGCGCTTATCTATGACGCTGCTATGCTACTACACACGGTTGATAAACCGGCTGAAACTACCAGCGTCGTCCCTTTAATTTAAACACCGGAACCGGAAAACTACAAGTTGCGATGCGATGCTCAATGGAGACGTAACCAGTATTTAGAGCCGCTAGTCAACACTCAAATCCCAGGGACGTATAGAATGAAATTTAATATCGGCTTTTGCTGCAGTTTGCAGATTTGAAATCACGTAATAGGCAGCAAATCTCCGAAGAATGAATTAAATTCCGCCATAAAATATGGAAACTACAGCGGCGTGGAACTTGCACTTGTTTCACTACGTACATACAGAAATCTCGCACAGACAGCAGCAATCATACCCGTATGCGGCACGTTGAACCTGCTGTGAGCACAGACCGCGAGAATGAACCGAGACGATGCTCACTGACGCATCTTTCCCAATGTTATCAAACGAAATGCAGGTTTGCGTTCACATGCGTATCCATGGCACTGGCCGTAGATTCTGTCCTGACCAGCTTTGTATCCATGTGACTGCTCACAGCAGTTCAAGATGCTTCAATACTACTGCAATCTTATGCGAATAATTCCATGTATGTATTTACTCGCCTGCACCAACATTAGCGGTATTCTGGCCTATGACATGTTGTCGGCCGGCGGTGCTCACCTGTTAATTGATGGTGCTATGACTTTCAATGATCAAGTTGTAACGTTTGTGAATGGCTGCTGTAGTGATGAAACACCATGGAAACGTTCCACTTGACACGAATGCACCCACAGGCTTCCGATGCATTCAATTTGATTGCATAATATTCGTCTTTGGCATTGATGACTAATAATTATCGGCTATTTTTGGGGTGAATCACAAGGAAATGCTTTCCTCAACTTGGAGATTCTTTGAATGTGGGCCACTGAAGGTCTTTGAGAAATGAAGGGTTGCCTGCCTGCTCCTTGATGATGTTGTAATTAGGATAAGAATGTGTTCTGGATTCACACCGAGCTTATCGCAACTAACTTCCGATGAGAATCTATTTTTACGCTAACGGTACGTTGTTACAAACACCGTAACGAGTAATGATAATGGACCAAGGGAATATGTCATGCTTTTGGTGCATGAGACCAAGGCCTTGCTCCAAAGTCGAATAACAAAGGGTAGGAGTAACGCTCATTAAAGGGTCATTACGAGTCCTGGTCAAGAGGAATCACAGTGGCCAAGAACATGGCAGCAGTTAGCGGAGGTCGCAAGAAGCCCGAAAGTTGCGGATTCCATTTTGGACTCTATTTTCATCCTCTGGACGGCGCTTGATCCTGGAATCAGACTGGGTAAGATTTGTCTTTCAACTTCGAAGAAGCAAATGGAGGAACGGGAAGGGTGAGACTGTCAAGTAGTCAAACTAGGGTTAGGCATTTGAAATTTGGTGGCGTTAGCTGCTTACTTACTAGTCTTCTAGCCGGTTCGATGTCGAAGCGGCTAGCGCGGGAGAGTACTCGTGCAATTTAAACGTTGGGGCTGCTGACTTCGGGTCTTTCCGGTGAGCTCACATGGGTTTTCGACGGAGTATTTAAACTAGAAGCCCGGCAATGAAATGTCTGCTAATCCATTAGTGTGCGTGTGTATGTGTTGTATATAAATGACGTTAAATCACGTGAAAAAAGTCTGGGTGTGAGAAGGTGATTCATGTTTAATTTGCTGATTTTTTCTAGTTTTGTGGCTGGAACCGGAAACGAGGGAGCTTGTAAAGGACTCTTGAGATTCATGTGAACAGTGTTGAACTTGTAGAGTGCTCGGGTGTGAGCTAAAGCTGACGTGGATCAAATTGGCAAAATGAAGCTGAGACTGCATCACATCGAAATGTGTGTAAAGGACTTGGAGGGAACCGTCAAGCCTTTTGTGGAGCGCTACGGAATGGTGTTGGCTGGGAAACGGGAATCAAGATTGTGTGAGCAGGCAGTTGTGCGGATGGGCAAAACGACATTAGTGATTACAAAAAGGGCTAAAGGAGGTCACCACAAGGGAGCTGCGGATGGGTCAAATGGATTCAAGGCTCCACGGACTGGAGCGAGGGAGCTCAAGGAGGCCTTCGTTCCGGGGACGGAGCCGTGGACTGTTTTCTGCTGTGCAGAAAAGGGCGAACCAGAACACATTGATTCTGTTTTCAATATCGCGCTCCAGGTTGGAAATTTGGAGGGTTGCTTGAAGCGGATGGAACGTCTGGGGGTGAAAATTTTGCAAGGTGTGCGAAATGGGGATGAGGCTGGGAAAGTCAGGTACGCGGTGGTAAAGTCGTGCTTGGGGAACATTGTACATACGCTGATTGAAAAGGACGCGAGCTTTATGGACTGGTTTCTACCGGGATTTGAAAAATGTCCCGATGGGGCCAAAAGGTCCGGAGAGGAAATGTCGACAGATGCAAGTTTATGCGAAGGCTCCTACTTTGATCATGTCGCCCTCGTCTGTCATCAAGGAGACTCTAATTCCATTTTGGATTGGTACAACGAGACCTTTGAGATGAAAAGATTCATCACCAACAGGTACGTATATAATTACTTACCAAGGGTGTAAATGTATCCACTCAAAAAGATTGCCATGGGTACTGTGTCTAGCTTCAAGTTTAATTCGTTGGAAAGGTCCAGAGAAAGGATGGAAAAGTCTTAAAGAAGCCTCAAGTGGAAAGCTGTAAAAAAATCTCCATGGGTTGGAATCATTACTGACAATTTGTGAGAAAATTGTGAGAAATTTGTTGAATTCATTCCATCAATGATCAGATGAAATGACAACAAAGGAAGAGAGGGAATGACTGACTGGAGAGGAATTGTAAAATGTTGATATACGTTTGAAAGGGAAATGAGAGAAATAAAAAGAGACAAACATGAGGAGGACGCCTTCTTCCGGTTGCGGAAGAAGAGACGGAAGAAATGGGAAATGAAATGAGGGACATGACAAAGAGAAAAAAAAAGAATAAATTTTCATGTGGGAACCTCCGACCGTTTGATAATGTGCGTTTTAGGTCAGTTGGCGTATGAGCCGTGAAATGAAAGCTAAATGAAAAGTGTCATTGAGGCGGATGAAATAGCTAAATTTGATGGACCTTTTCGAAAGCGAGTGTGTTATTGCAAAAATTTTAAATTTTCAGGGAGGAATCGGAAGCAGAAGGCTTGGTTATTGGAGACGACGTGGGACTGCGGCTGAAAGTAATGGAATTTTGGAAATGCTCCGATGTCGGATTGTCGTCATCAAACTCTTGTCACGAGGAGGAGGAAGAAGGGATGGTGCAAGATTGGGAAGAATTGAAAATTGTGATTGCCGAATCCTTGCCAGATATCAGTAAGCTATATATCGACTTTCTCTCCTTTTTGATTCGGGGGAGCGAGAGCTGAAGCAGCTTTTGATTATTGAGGTTCAAGTTTGTATTAGGAGCGCACGTGTCTTTTGCTGATTCAAGAAGAACCGATTGATTTGATGATTTTGGGCAAAGTGCGAAACTATGTTTGGCTGTCTGTTTCTACCGTCGTCAATTTGATGACACTCGTGGAGGCCATTAAGAGAATTAGATATTGTCTCTCAGCAGCTCATGATTTCGACATGTCTCCTTCTCCTTACATATTGAGGTTAATGAGGGAAACATTTTGTTGCTTGGCAGAAAACACCCAGGTGGAGAACTTTATCCGAGATCATCAGGGGCCTGGGATCCAGCATATTGGACTTCATACGTCGGATATGGTTCCAATGGTTGAGGGCTTGATAGCACGCGGAGTTAATTTCCGACAACCGCCGCCCACCTATTACACCGAGGTAAGTCAACATGTTTTCTCAATTTGATATTTTCAAGGAAAAATAGACGAGGACGACTACGTGTCTGCTTTCTAAAGGTTTCCTTTTCCATCCATGTTTATTTTTCTCGCTTTCACTTCAGATAGGACAACTGAAAGCCATTTTGGCGGCTGGAGAAGATCCGCAAGTTCTCGCCAAGTACGGAATCCTGCTCGATGATGAAGCAGACCCGTTTGACGATGTTCCCCATGTTATCCAAGACTGTCATGACACACAAAGGTACGTTGCGGTTTGGTACACAATCAAGGTTACCCTGTTGTTCTTTCAGACGAGACATTCGTGAAACCTATGTGTGTTTACCCTCTGCTCAGGTACCTAATGCAAATTTTCACGTACCCGATATTCGATCGAGATACCTTTTTCCTGGAAGTGATACAACGGAAAAATGCCCGAGGTTTTGGTGTCGGCAACGTGACTGCGCTGGCGAGGTCTGTAAACGCTTATCAGAAAATGATGCAGCGCCTTCGTGAAGAGTCGGGCTAATGAAGAGGAAGCCGGAAATTATACAGAATATCCACAACAATGACAACTATAATAGACTGCATCGACTTGTACACAAGTACACAGACGTACTTTACATTACGTTCAACATTGTACACGTTAGAAATTCAACATTTCTCTTATTTTTGGGTTTATTTCGAAAGGTAGTACATAGTTACACGTACTTTGTCCTTGTTTGTTGTAATGTCGCAGTTTCACTAATCAATCGGCCCACTCTAAATACCTAGTTTTAAAAGTCTTGTGATTCTTCTTGCAAGTTGTGGAGAGACCAAAGTGTATGCTGACTGGAATCAACAAACGTCTTTAATAAAGTTATAAAGTATTTATATTTTGAATGATATTTTTCCGCGAGACATTCTTGCTAATGTTCACCTCGTTCCCGGCCCGGCATGTGTCATTTGCCTTCTTTTTCCCATAAGGAAGTTGATGGCTCTTGGGAACGTTGCCAAGGAGCCCAGTGAATTAAGGGGACCATTAAATGAAGCGAATGGAACATGAAGAAAGTTACACGACATGTCACAAGGTCTGATGAACCACAATTTCACCACCGTTGCTGGTCTCAATCGTTAAATCACATGTGAGCTATTTGCGTCTCCAAATAAACACTACTAGCTATACACTACACCTGGTTTCTGGTAATGTAATAAGGTTGATGAGATGATGAAATGGTCGGGAAATTTAGAATGGAGCTATTTTGAAGGACTGTGTATCTGTTTACCAATTTAACATAATGGGAAGAGAGGCTATTAGGACTGGGAAGGAAGCAAGGACGGACTACTGGCCATTGTGTATTCCTGATTCCTGATTAATGGGCAGCCTGAGGAATTGAAGCTCAAGTATCATCAAGAGATTCAGGTGTTGTTGTGTGTTGAGCGAGCGTAATTGGAATACGGTGGAAGACTGAGCAAGTTTAGGTATGTACTAATCCCGATTTCCTTGACGAAGGGAAGGACGAAACGGATTAATAGGAGCAGAATTGATACCTTTGTTGGTAGCGGGGGAAAAAAGGAGAGAATGGTCATCAGAGGAGAAAATTGGCAAAATCATAGATGACAAAAGAGAAAATGGGGTGAGGATAATTCAATGATCAGTGTACCGGCAAGTTTTGCCCGTATGGGCTGATACAAAAGACGACCGCTTCTCTGGCAAAAGAAGAAAGCAGAGCACAGTTTGTCCATATGAGATTCGAGAGCTTCAAGGGGAAAAATGAAGAAAAAGGAGACGACAGGCTCTATTCATGCCTAATGTTGCACAGTATTATAAGAACTATGAAAATAGTTAGTCGTCGTCGGCCAGCAATCTTTATGGCCGTGGACGTTATTGACTATGCTGTGGAAGGCGGAGGAGAAAGTTTCAAACTTGAGACCTTGTGTTGACGACAGAAATGAAATGGTCTTTGATTAGCTCTTCATCACAAGCGCAAGTGCTGCTAATTTAACGGGTTGCTGACAAAAGACTTGAAATTTTGCTAACGAGAATTATACGGTTTTGTAGGCTGAAAGGAGTAGTAATAAAATGAAGAATATTAAAAAGGGTTGATGTAGAACGTATGCTCAGGTTGTTTAATTCATTATCATTCCTTTCATATAATTATCTGTTGATTTATTGTATGTATGTAAGGCGCAAATGATGGTGTAATTTGGCATTACCAAGATGAAAAGTAAGTAATGGGCTCTATATGCTGCATTCGGGATAAATTACTGCGAGGACAAAGGGAGCAAATCGGGGCATTTGTAAAAGCTTAATGTTCACTTAAAAGACAATTGAAAAAATCCGCTCCAGGTCTAAAACGTCTTGTGTCCGCACAAAGCTCCTGTATTTACGAGTCAGCAACTGAGTCGGCAGTAATTTTGGTGAAATTGGGGCAAAAGATGAAATTACCAAGTGAAGAATTTTATGGAGTTATGAGTTATGGCCCTTTCTAGTTTCTGGCGCTACTACTTGGTTGAACGAAATTGAACAAAGTCCGGCAAATAATAAGAACCAACCAAGGAGCTTGAAGGTTGTTCCAGATACCAAAGAAGGGACGGAGCAATGCTTTTGAATTCGGTAGTTGTGCCATAACCTGATTCGAAGTGGAATTTGTTGCGTAGGCTCGTATAGCAAAGGTGAAAGCAAAAAGTGACAATATGGCAAAGATTAAAGATTATTGTTTGGATACTACGCCTACGGTGAAAACTAGCACAACAGGTATTCTTCTTGATTGAGAGATGAAAGAAGTTCGTGGAAGTCAGGTCCGTATTTGTTTGAAGCTTGTTTTTGGAGATTTTTCAAAGCATGACGCATTTCGTCTAGCTTGTGAGCTTGATTGTTTTTGGATCGTCTCATTCAGCCGGCTAATAAGTATTCGGAAGGCCTACATACTTTGTTTGGTGTTTACGACTTCCTCAACTTGAATTCCAGTCGGGCCCATTGTACCAAAGTTTTCTTGAATGAATTCCATTTCTGCATCTGCTAACGTCAAAAGACTTGTTCAGGTGGACAGATGAGGACTTGCCTCCGTAATGACGCCTACTCACCTTGTTTTGAGCAAATTCGACAAATCTGCCAGCAGCCCCAGTGTGTGAGCCGGATCTGACAAAAGAATTTTCCGGGTAATAATTCCGTGTAATTGAACCATAAAATACTTTGGATTTCTCTTGATCCCGGTGGAAAGGGCCTTAGCGACAAGTGACTTTGGTGAAACAAGAACAAGATTTTATGGGAATATAAGCACAGTTCTCAAGTATTGAGCATAGTAATTATTACAACTTTACAAAAATAATGGCTATTGGCATACTAATTTTGACAAATGCCAAGTAAAACAAGCCGTCTGAGCTTGTATCGTGCATTTGTGGGGCTTACACGATTTCTGCGACTTTGAGCTAGAAGAAAGCATTTTTATTTAAAGCTGTACAAAAAGGGCTAGTGCTTTGTATATATACATTTTTCTCATGTTTATTTTAAGTGCAACATACAAAATTCACAAGAACAAAAAATGGACTGGACCGGAAGCACTTAACGTGTTCGAGTCGGATTTGAATTAAAGACTGTGAGATGTAAGTTGACGTGACAACCGTAAAGACGTCAGGAAAAAGTTTTCATGATGGATGGAGTGGTGGGGGTAAATGCGATTGCTATTTAGAAATTCTAGTGCTTTCTCTTTTCATGTTATAATAAAAGAAACGAAAAAGCTTTGGGTTGAATGTATCAAAGAAATTCATGCGTTGTAAACTAGAGAAAATGTAACTGAATATCCGTTAAAATGACGATTACGTTCAGGCTACACAGATGCTTTTTAAGGCGGAAACGCAAAAGGTTACTTGAAACTGCGCTTGTTAGATTACAAAGCCATGTTGATGTATTTTGATGATTTGAAGTTGTAAATGTAATTCTGTCCTGCTGGAACTTGCTGGAGCTTAAAGAGGATTAAAATTTTATTTTTTAATATCATAGACGCAATTTCTAAAAGCCTGTCTAATGGCATGTCGCATCAGTTACATAGCCGAGAAGCTCTTACAGGTGGCAAATGTAATAATATTGTTAATGCCTTGCTGAGAGAAAAGAGTCAAGAAAGAGTTACTGATGACTTGGGACGAGGATCAATTACAGACCCTTGATGTGACATATTTCGCATTTCAATCCAATTATACGTGGGACAAAGCTAGGCGAGATTTTCAGTGACTGACATTCTGTTTAAGCTTGAATGTATGCAACAAGATTGACAGAAACGGTAGATCAAAGAAATTAAGAGTGGCATGGTTGGTTAGAGCTTTATGTGTCTGAGATTATTAGAAATGGAATATAGAGTGGAAAAGCTCGATGTAGCTACTGGTGAACTGAATGATGTAGCGTGTGTGTCTGACTGGAGTGCATGCAGTTTTGTTGTAACATTTTGCAGAGGACCTGACATTATTTTTTAGCGGTGTGCGAAAGCAACAACGATTTCCGATCTTGAAACTGTTGATGCAATTAAAATTTTTGAAGAAGTAAGTTCATTAGAAGCTTCAAAGGAAGCGCGTAGTAGTAAGCCAAACTAGCTCCCGTCCGGGCTTATTTCTTCTAGAGTGCAGGTAGCTAATTAAGAGTGTTCTTGGAACATGTTTTTCGCTAAATAATACTAGCGCTTAAATAAAGAGATAGAGAGCTGAGGCTGTAGGAGATGTAAAAGTTGGTAAGTAGCACAATGTATATCGCCTTTGAAGGTCCTTGTTGTTGGTTTGAGGAAACTTTGTCATTAAAGTTGGCTAAGCAAGTTTTGTAAGAGCCATTAGTTTGTAGGAAGGAAGGGAATTCGGTCGTGTCCTTTGAAGATAACCTGGATCCTGGATTGCACCTGCATTAACTATACGCGGTGGTGGTGGGGACGACGGTGGTAAAAGTCAAGTGTCAAGTTCAGGACTTGTGGAACAATGAGCAGCTGAACAACAGGACGAGTAGTTACGAAACACTAGCCATTACAGGCTGTTTACATTTTGTAAAAGTTGAATTAATTACTTTACTTGTTGGAAAGTTTGGACTGGAGCAAGAATAGAGGACGAGTAAGATAATTGCAAGCCGTTCCAGGAGCACCAGCAGCTATCTCAATAATAATCATTACGAGCTTTTGCTTCGAGGCTTACATGAACTAGTTGAAGGGATGAAGTTGGAGGAACCAGTACTATACGCTTTTGGCTTGGTTAGGAACACAGCTGTTTCGCGGAAGGGCCTTTTGACTGGGTGCGTGATAAATAATATGCGAATGTCTGTACAAGTAAATTGAAAGAGGACAAATTACTTTCCATGGAGAAAGGTTTGCCGGCCGTCGAGTGTTGTATAAGGTTGGAGGAGAAGTTTGCCGATAATTTTTATCTGTCACGACAAGCGGAAACGAGTTGAAGGAAGTGGAGCTGTATAAACCTGTCTCGCCGCCTACCTTCGGACGTGGAATTTCATCACGGTGGCCACACGGATGGAACAAGAAGTCTTTGCTGAATATTCAAGTGGTTCCCTCCTCCAGATGCACAACAATTTGTTGGGCGATTCATCTTGGGAGAAAGCTACACGGAACACTACACATAATACACATACACACACGTTGTTCGGCTTTCCATAGGCTCGTCTCATTCACCGGCGGCGCCTTATTCCAACTCAAGGTATGTTTCTACTCCCGCCGTTCCTTCATTTCAAAAGTTGCTCCAGAGAAGAAATATTTAAATAAATCATTTGTACAAAGAAACCTACAATGGGAGCGAAACTTCTTCTCCAGTTCCAGTACTCAGGGTGCCGACGCATTGTCCCGCGAGCTGAAAAGAGCGGCTATTGTGCGATGAGAACGCTTTGCAGATCCACACGTACGATTTCGCTCCACGATGGTTTGTTAGTTGTAATTGAGTGTAAAATGGTTCATGATCACGGAACGTGGTGAGCGATTCCTTGGGCCAAGTATGCGAAGAAAGCATGTATTGGAAACACGCGCTCGAGAGGGTAATCAAGGATCGCCAAGTCGATATTGACCGGTAGTAAAATTACCAATGTTGGAATCATGTTTCTGTTGATTGATCTGTGCAAGCCAACCAATATGGTTGGGAGAGGGAGGGTTGGAACGTCTATTTTGAATCTTGATTGTAAGAGGGTCAATCAAAAATTAAGATGGCCCAAAACTGGAAAAATTAGCTTGACGCAAATATGGTCATACATGAAACGTAAAGATATTATAGCAAGAGAGTGGAAAGGCGAGGCCATCACAGCACAGCTGCTTTAGAGGCAGAAAATATAAAATAAGGGTTTAATTTGCAAAGTGCATGACATTAATTGTTAAAAAGTTTGTACTCATTATGAGGACAGCGGAATAAGAAAACAACCCCCTGCGGGAATCGTTTGTGTAAAAGTAGGAGAGGAAACGCGGAGCTTTTTCTTTGATAATTTGAAATAGCGGGAGAGTAGTAAAGTAGTAGCGGGCATAAGCTGCATAAAAGACCGGAAACTGTATAATGTAATCAGCTGCCTAATGAACTTGGTTCCTTGGAGGACCAGTCAACTCTTCCGGGGATGCACTGCAGGGAGCAGGGAGTAGGTGAATTTGATCTTGAAAATACACAAAGTGGCGATTTTTTGAACCTGTGCTTCTGTGACAAAATTTTCAAGCTGTCGTGAATGCAAAAATGGCTCCACTCGTTTGACCTTGTTGGCTAATCAGTATCAAATGGGAGGAGTGAAATTCGTAAGTCATTCCAGACAGTGCTTCCCAGTGCAAACATAATATATTTGCTAAAGTTGAACAAGAGGAAAAAATATTTTGGCTACGAGTCCTATTCGTATAATGCAAAGTTATACCCCGTGAAATTAATTCAGGCTCTCTTCAACAACATCTTTTGTAGTGTTTCGTCTCTTTCTTTTTGGTAGAACACGTAAAGGATCTATCCGTTTCCCTTTAGAGCCGCCAAAAGTTGTTTTAATCCTTATATAGCAAAAAGTGCTGATCATCTCAACAATTTTGTGCAAGAGCTGTGCACTACGAGTAGTTCAAAGACTTCCATATAAACTACAGCAAATGAAAAGCCGAAAAAGCATGTGGGATTTGGGTAGGTTGAAGAAAAAGGAGACGGACGAGAAAAGGAAGGGAGAATAAGCCGGAAGGAAGAAATAAAACTGTTTGGGACCATTGTTTCTGGGTTACGGTGATGGAACAGATTGAAACACAAGTGGCGGAAGCTGACAGTGGAATTTGCAGTTTTGACATTCAAGCGGGCGGTTGGGCTGGCAAGTGAAAGTTTTGACACTTTTGTCACTTTCTTTTCCCCCTACGGCTTTTGTCAACTAGCTTTGGGGCCTGTAAATACAAAAGAGATCAAGCCATCAAAAGGACATATGCCGTGAATCAGGCACCGAGGCGAGGCAGCAGCAGCAGCAACGGCATGTTTCCAAAGGGACACGAGCCAATTGCTCCTTAAAAAGATATCCAACTTTCCCGGCAAACTTGTCTGTCTGTCGGGGGTCTTCAAAACGCTTTTTAAAGCATATATACAGATCGAAAGTGATATTTATGCAAATCTGCCGGGTAAAAAATATTCCCGTATTGTTTCTTCTGGAGGCAAAAAAGAAAGTTGTTAGTTTTGTTGTTGCTGTTGGTGCCTGAAGGGAGTTTCCAAAACTTTGGAATGATAGGCAAAGAGGCTCAAGGGTAAAGGAGACGAGTGTTATTTCTGTATATTCACGTACACGTGTTGCGTATATGAAAATGCATATTTACCAGCCACCGCAACATTTGAGGAATTCTAAACGGCATTTTCACATTTTTTAAAGATCCCCTTTTGCATTCTTTACGATGACGACGCTAGAGCCTAACCTTATGCATGGATTGACAGGAGCATGTGTGTGTGTGGTTTGTGAAGAATGTTACTGCTGTGATAGATTCTTACGACATTGAATAGGTGCATTAAAAATGACTGGCATGTTAAGCGCAGGGGGTTTGAGCAAGTTGTGTATTTTTGAGTAACAAGTTCTGTGAGATTCCAGCCTAGTAAGTATATGAAATCCACGTGCTTATGGTCTTGTACAAACAGTTTGAAAAAATTTCGGTAGAATATTTAAAATGGCTCATGAAATACTTGTTACTGTCTGCTAAATTGCTGGCTGGAGGAGGTTGAGGCCTCAATCGAGGTAAGATGTTTGGAAATGTTTCAGGTTTTTGCCAAGGGGAAATTTCTTTGGAGGAATCACAGGTGTGTTATTTTAAGGGATAACTTTCCACATGCATATATTTTATGTGTCAGTAGCAAATTTCGGTCAACGAGCAGAAATAGTAATAGCGAGCAAAGGGGACCATGACACACGTGACTTGAAAAACTATATCAGAGTTCAAAAGTTTTGTGAATTTTGCCGCTATAACACAATACTGACCTTTGGAAGCGGTTCTTCCACCAGAATCAACTGTGACATTGAGTCTGTAAAGGAAAAATAGGTTTCTTTGAAAGCGGCCATGTTTTTAAAGAGCTGTCATTATTTTGTGTAAACAAAGAGGACGGCAGAGTTTCGGCTGACAAAATCTCGAGCAAGAGTTTCTTTTGATTCTTTCGGTTAGACAAACAAAGTGCGGCGGCTGTCGGTTGACGCTTTTGAAATCTTTGTCACTAAAAGGTGTCTTCAAAGCTCGTTGTTTATTATTAATGACGAGGTGTAAGTAACAAAAAGCACCAAGATTTGAAGCTTCCAGCCCGGTTGATAGAAACAGAAGAAGACTGCGGGAACAGCTCACCTTGAGACTATATATATGCCAAGCTGTTTGCCAGATTCGGAGAAACGGATTCACTTTCTGGCAGTAATTATGATAAATTGAAAGAGGGAAGATTTGAGTGAAAATGAGATCCTGTTGCTCTTCTTGGGAAGGAATGATGAAAGCAAACTTTTGTAGAGGTTTATAATAGAGAAACAGTTTGTTTGTTGCTTAAGAATTACAAGTTCTTTGATGAGCGCTCCAAGGGAACAAGTGCTTGATTGAGCTAGAGAGAGAAGAGCATCCAAAGGAACTCTTGGAAATGAGGAGCTCAAATTAAAGTTGAAAGAGCACTTAAGATTTCAAGTTGACTACGCAATAGGCCCTGAAGGATTTTTGGCCAAGTGGAGGATGGGCTTGGGTTGATTTCCGCCGACATAAAGTAGTTGGTTCAGCGGCCATATATGAAGTAGAAGCCTTTAAGTTTTGTCCGGATCATGGTTTTGGTGGTCTGGGTCTTTTTGGTGACTGTAATGGGTATATTTCCACTTGGGGCTGTAATGGTCGGCCACGAGGCAATTGACAAGATCCAAATAGGATTTGGAGAGAATGAGACGGGGCGATGAAATTGGATTATCAAACGCATGATTAGGTCTTGAGTATGCAAACACGGTTTGCCAATTTTACACTTTGTCGACAAATTCCTCCACGGCTCTCCTCACAGACGGTAATTGTCGTCTCTCAACGCTTCCTTTCTTTCTTTGGATCTCTAACGGCAGTTGTAACCATAAAAATTAAGCTGGGATGATGTCCTCTTTTCGAGTTGTAATGTTCTGAAAACGGTTTACGGCTTTCCCTCCAACATTACTCATAAGTAAAATACGGAATACGGCTATTTCAAACTGAAAAGCAGTTTTGCCAAAATGCAGCAGTAAAAGCATTTAAAAAAGGACCATTCTACTCTGGAGAGACTTTTGTCCAGAAGGAGATTGTGTTATGTAATATTTAGATTCTTTACAAGTTGTTTGCATGAACATGACAAAGGACAGAAAGAAATTATTGCTAATGTTTGAGAGAGCGTGAGTAGAGAATGCGAATTGTTTTACGGATCAAGGATGCGAATTTTGCTCAATTACGTTCACGTCCTCCTCATATTTTATTTATACACGCTGTTATTGCTCTGTGACGGCGACTGCCATGGCAGACATGGAATTCCGCGCGAATCGTTGTATTTGCACTAAAAACCATTACCCGGGTTGCCTGAACAGAATATAGAAATGCAAGGAGCGGGATTTATGAGTGGGTCAACTGCTATAACAAGCAAATTCTGTGCGAGGGTACTAATATTACGGAACCGGATATTTTTCGTTGTAAAATGGTAATTGGGGAATTTCATTTCTCATAAAGTATTATGTCAAATTTCTCCGGCAGTTGCAAAGCTGCAATCGTTAAAAGAGCAAAAGCAGGTCGATGGTCAACAGTCAACGCAGTTCCAAATGGTCCCGGTCCGGAGACCTCTCTGTATTTGACTTCATAGGTCAACTTGAAGCAACTGCTCAAGGAAAGTGGGCTGGGGTTGGACCTACTGATTCTGTTGTGAATTTATGCACGGTGGATTAATTATAGACCGTTTTGTGAAACCGGGAAAAGGAGGAGGTAACTGGGCACCATATATATACATATAAATATGCTGCTTATCGCACCGATTTCGGTGCATGGTAAATTACAGATGTTTTGGCCGAGAATGGCCTCACTCTCAGAAGTATCGTTAGCGTTTAAAGTTTTTTTATGGTAATTGCACGTCCCAGTGGACACACAGTTGGTTGGCATTTTGGCATGCTACTTGAAGAATTTAAAAAATTAGATCATGATACATGGCCGCAAATAAACAGTCTCGAGAGAGACGACAAGGACTACAGCGTCTTGAATTATATTTCGAGCTGCAGGAGCAGCAAAGTAATGCGGAAATTGGTGAAACCGTTTAACGGGAAAACAAACCTTGGGTAATGGGAATGGCTTTGAGTGGTGTTGTAATGTGAATGATGATAGGTGTGATATCTTTGGAAAGAATTTGTAAAGGCGTTAAATGGCGGGTTGTAATGTGTGTGTGTGTGGGCTTTTATTCAAGTAAATGGAACTACTACGAATTGGCAGTGGGCTGGGAAGGAGCGAAAGGGTTGAATGCACAAGTGTCGATGGGCTGAATGAAGCGCGGCGGCAATTGGAAGCGTCAGCGAGAAACGGAAGAATGCGGCGGATGAGGTCGTAAATAATTTTTTCTTTGTGTTAAGGGTGTGTGTATGGAATAGATGAAGATTGCGGTGGTAAGTTACTACACTTTAATGGTGGCGTGCCTGGAAAGCGGGTAAACAATGATATTTTTGGTAGGGGCAGGAACGGGCCTGGATAAATGGGCGAGTGGCGTGCAAGGAGGGCTTGGCCACCGAGAGACCGAAGGCTATCCGATAAAACAATTTTGCCATGTTCTTCTTCTTCTTAGTCTTCTGTTCCTTCCTTCCTTTTGCATTCAAGCAGTTTTTGTACATGTGCATACTTTAGCAGACCGATGTAGAGTGAAAGCACTCGATTAAATTGGTTTTTGGCTCAAAAGGTTGGCTATCAGGGCTTTTTTGTGCGAGTACTTTGTACAAGATGTGTGGAGGAGGCTCGCGGATCAACTAATTACTGTTTAGGAGGCAAGAGGCTTCTTTGAATACCTTTACTCTTTGGAGAACCTAAAAGTTCAAAGTGGGACAAAAGATTGATGACAATGTGAATTACCGTAGAACAGGTGCACAATGGTTACTTATGTAGTGAAGCTACTTCTTTAGCATTGGCCTCTCGAGAAGAAGATGGAGTGGGTCGTAGTTGTAGCTATACGTTAAGTTGAATTCGTCCCAGGGCGAAGATGTTGGGAACAATCATCTATTGAAGAGTCTGCTGGAATAGACTTTACAACCTGTACAACTTGAAGGTTTCCGCCATTTGTAGAATTAGTTTCGCTTATTTGAACTTGAAGATCATAAAAAGGAGCGAGAGACATTTGGGTTCACTTTGTGAAATTGAATCGAAAAGTAGTAGCAGTAGCTAGAACGAATGTGTATTGATGCTGCTGCTACAATTCTATGGAGATTCTGCTACAAGAACATGTTGTTATATGACGGAAAGAATAAGTGGTAATTTAATAAGGAAAACGTTGGTAAATTAATGTGATTTCGTTGATCAAGAAGGAAGAGTGAATAGATGCGTGACGTAAACTTGGAGATCTCAATCAACTTGTTTTGAGTATATAAGATTTGAAGAGCGCCAGAGCAATTTGTCGTCACCGAGTTGTGACTTTGATGTTTGCTGTGAAAGTGAACTGAAAAACGACACATGTGCAAGATACAGGCAAACAACTGGTACAAAACGAGAAGATGAATAAGAATTACAACTAGATTACGTCAAATTAAAGTCTCAAGATGAGATTGAAGGCCTTAGTTGGAAATCTATGTTCATGATTGCTATAAAAATTGAAGCGAGTTTGATGGAAGTAATGGAAACGACAAGAGTTTGGGGAGCCGGAGACAGCAATAGGAGATTGAGGAGAAGCGTTGCATTGGATGGTGCTGCCATAGCTAGCGGTTTGACTCAACTGGCTGAATCCGACGGATAAAGGAACGCTGCAGCGCTGATAGCGGTTCAGTCTCGCACGGAAGCTGGAGGAAGGCAGCAGCTGTGCTTTCACCGAGATTATGACGGGAGAAAAGTGTAAGAAGGAGGAGGAGAGGACAAGTCGGTGAAGGGAAAGGGGTGAAACGATCGCTTTTTCTTGTTGCGTAAACCGCAGAAAATCCGAGCGGGTTTTGGCTCAAACATCCGCGTGTCAACAAACGTGAAGGGAGACAAGTTGGAAAGAATACATAAAATTACAAATATATCATTTATGCAGGAGGACGGCGAGTGAAAAGTGCGCGGAGCGTGTTTGGGTGGGCGATTTGAGGATCACCGGGCATGGATTTGAGACAATTTTTCAAGAAATGACGACATTTATTATCCGGGATGATTTTGTTTGCGGAACATGTGGCGGCTAATTTGAAGTGTTTGTTGTGGTGGTGGTTGTACGGGGAAGAAGATGAAAAGAGACGTTATTACAAGACTTGAAGAAGCCGGATGAGCAGGGAGAGCTGCTGCTGGAACGTTGTGGATGTTGTTGATTTTGCTGGAGAAGAAACCGTGAGTGAGGAGGACAATAGATTTAGAGTTGGAGTTGGTGTCGGAGTCGTCGTGGGATATTGAGATAAATAGCAGACACCCGCCGACTTGAAGGTGAGAGAAAAGGTGGAGTCATTGTAAAATAGCTTCTTCAGGGGATGAGTCAAGGGTCATTATTGCATGGTTTACGGTCAAAGTTTCTTCAGCGCGGCTGCCTCCATAAGCCTCTCGCCTTCATTACAGTACATAAGAAGCGTACACAAAACAACATGTACTTTGGCCTGAAAGCTGCCAGGGGGTTTGCAGTTGATTTGTCGTCTCTCTGTCTCGACAGACATAAAGTACAAGTACATTAACTATATATAAACTACATGGGCTCCTCCACGCACTCGCTAAAGCTCTGAGGATTTTCTGTAAATTATTTTCAGCGAAATTTATACGACCTTTTTATATACCAAGGAAGAAGCCACTCCAAAGTATATAAGTCGACCTTATTCTGATAGAATAGGTGGCAGCGTTGGGATGACTGTGTGGGGGAGGGGTTAAAATATGTGTGTAATATGGCAATATGGCCTACAACACATTAGAATATGACTAATAACTAATAGTCGGAGGCTATTTGGAGATGGAAAGAGGCATTAGGTCTAAGTCAACTTGGGAAAAGAGACAAGCAACTACATGGATGGACGTGAGAGTGAGAACGAGGGATATCTGACATGTAGTGGTTTATCGGCCATAAATTTGGCATTTAGTGGTAAACTTACCGAGGTTTTGCCAGCTCTTTTGTCTCGTCATGTATTTTATAGCATGGAACATTCGCCCTTGTATAGTCGTCGTCAGCTCATCAAGTTTGCCATATTACATTTTTGATGCGAGTGCTCAGTGTCTAATTAGGGCCGCTGTTAACCTTGTTTATGATGTGAAGACTTGAAGACTTTGTGGTGTTGGTTCATAGAAGGGGAGGCGAGTAATCAAGGGAAACCAAGGGTTTCTACATACGTGTGGCATGGCCAAGCTTAAATCCAGTTTATGTACTTGGGTTATAACCGCGAGGCGGTTGAAAGCTTGCGTAGTAATAAACGACGACTGAATTCGGTGGATGAGCGAGGAAATGCCAGGTCGGAGTTAAAGTTGGATCTCGTTGGTCTCGAAGAGACAAAACTGGAGAAGAAGGCGGAGGAGTAAATTGGCTGGACTTATAATCGCATCTGCTAATTGCGATAGTGAGTTTAGTTTATGTAATGGCTTCTCAACGGCTGGTTGCTGAGCAAAATGGGAAGAAAATTCAGACTTTCTCGCTCTTTCTGGAGAAAGCTTGGGCTGGAGGCTGAAGGAATTGCCAGTGACCCTGTCGTAAATCCGCCGGCTTCTTCTGTTCCGGGAACACAAAAGTGTGGGCGAGAAGTTTGTTGTTGGCACACGCCTCGGGTTCTCACATGGAATCCATCTTGGCATACAATGGAAATACAAGTCAGTTGCATCTAAGCTTTGTGTACAAGGGTTGCTAGTGTCTTGGTTGTTTTTGAGGGTTGTGTATATAACTGTTGTCGTTTGCAAGTTTATTATAGGAGTTGAAGAAACCGGCGGAAAGTTTATTAGGTTGATTGGAAGAGCTGATTTCTTCAAGGCCGTCGCCGCCACCGATTATATAAAATACAAGTCGGCAAGTTAAAAGAAGGCGAATAAATCTTTCACAGAACTTGTTGGATGTACAACGAGCGGTTGGATTTTATATAATAATTTTAAAGTGGCGGAGGAAACGGGAAAGGCGTGATAAATAAATATTGAATTATGTCCATGGGCTTTTAGGGTGGTGGGGGGACAAAGGGAGGCGAAGGGTGGCTGCGGCGGTAACGGAGGGAAGTAAAAAGCATTCATCATTGAAGAACATAACAAACAGTGGGAAGGAAAGCCCTTGGGGCCTTGCTGTGGCTTATGATCAATATTAATGACAAAACGTGTGTACATAAAGCGACAAGTTTTTAAATCTGAGGAAGGTTGGTGGTGTAAAGGAAGGAGTAGGTCAACGGGAGGAAACAGATGGCGGTCTCTATTATTTATGCCGTGAATGCCATGGTTGAGCAGGGCCGTTCAAAAGGTTGGCAGAAAGAAAGTGTATAAACAAGTGAAGAAAGCTCCATAAGGAGCTCATGATGTTGTCTAAAGCAGAACAGCTTGCTGATGGTCTAATTTCCTGGCTGTTGGGATGCATGTTTGTTGAATATGGCTGCTAGTTCTAGTTGTTGTTGTGTCTGTTGGGTTGGTAGTTAGTTTTGCGGTCTGTTTTCAAAAGTTTCATCTTGCGACTAATCCGAGATAGTAAAAGAAGGTCGGCCGCGGCGGCCCAAGTAAGAGGCTGAGATGAAGCAAGTGCAGCAATTTTATCCTGGGACGGCGCGCTGCGCTGCACTTGTCGGCACGAGTAGTTGTTGGAATAGAAATGGCATAAAATCAGGCAATAAAAGAAGCAGTTGGCTTTCACCAGCCTAGGTCATGTGCTTCCGCATATAAAAGTGCTACGTTTCCTCCTCCACGTCATTAAGCTTCTCTTGTCATCTTGCATCCGTGTTATTTGGCCTGACTGGTTGAGAATGTGAAATATTGCATGTACACAAACCACAATTTCACTACTACGTGTGTACTCCAAATGTGCTCCATCATTCTTATAATAAAAATGTACAACCACCAAAAGTATACACACGCAATAGTTTTTAGCTCCTCCTGCCAACGCTGACTGAGTGAACTTTATTGCCAACGGTTTTTACAAGTACCGCTACCGCCACTGACGTAACCATCGTCTGCTGGTTCCAATAATAACGTTTTCGATACCCAAACCCATTTACTTGTTTCAGAGACCTAGAAAACAGCAAGGTAATTTTATTAAGAAATAGAGGGAAATTTTTACAGAGACATAAAAGCTGGAATGAGTTTGGCGATGGAGAAAGAGAAAGTGTGGTATATATAGTGTTTCCAAAATTTTCAAATCACCAACAGGCTGCTGCGGACTGTTGGAGCGGATCTTTATTGAGTTAATACAATATACAATGCGTGGGAGGAAATTCGGAATCCCAGAACAGTCTTCAGAGGTCCAGAGAACAATTGCGGTGGGAATAATATATATAGAGAGAGAGGCCAAGTGAGACTCGACCAGCTTTGCTTCAAGAGTTTTTGTCAACAAGAGGAAAGAATGCCCACCGGATTAAACTGCTTGAAATCGGAGTTGATGTGTACGTTCAAGTGTGATACTTGTACTTGCGCGAGGGAATAATTGGAGATTTTGTATTTCGTTGAAAAGTTGTTGTTATATATTCCCGAAATCCGATGCTCTATGTATATATGAATTTCAAGGTATTCGATTGACATAGCACGGACGGCAAGGAGATATGTTACGGTAACTGAGTTCAGGTTACTTGTTCAAATTCCGGTTTTTATATTTGTGCGGGTACATTTGACAAGTTTTGAAAATAACGTTCGTATGAAAATAAACTTTGAAGAGTAGCGTAAAAGTTTCAAAATTTGTGACTGGAAGTTATTTTGAAACAGCTGAGAATAAAACCAAGGAGAAGAACCGCAAAAGTTGGTGCAGGTGGATGCATATGGTTTATGCCGGTGGATTATTCCATCGCCACTTGTTTTGAATTTTTCGCGACAACCTTGGAAAAGTTTGGAAACTACTTGCAGAAACTGATGGGAATGAAACGACAGGGATATAAATATGATGACCAAACAAATAATTTTATATAAAGAACTTAGAATTTCCGCAATTCAACGGTATATACTACCGCTGGTGCTGGAAACTATATCTAAAATAGTAAATCAAGGCTCATTCGCACTCCATACTGTATACATTTTGGTGGCAACGGAAACGGTTATTTATCCAGATATGCTGGGAAGTGTATAGCGTATATAGCGTGAAATTTGTCGCCGACGGATGAAAAACGTTTTAACGAGCTTGTTTGTGGAATCACGAGCTGCATGTTTTGACTGATACCCGTCCGCTGTATTATTATACTGCATGCAGTAAAGACAAGGAACGAAGAAAGTACATGGCGGAGAGGAACACAAGTGTGAGAATACATGGAGGGATGTAGAGCCCTGTCATGTTGAAAAACGGGAAGAGTTTGGCGAACAAAGTGCATGTTCCAGAAAGAAAGTGAATGGAAGAAGACACAGGAAATGGGAAGCCGGGCAACGGAAGAGCTCTTATGGTCTGGTTTCCAAAGGGACGAGTGAAGTGGCTGTGATATTGCTTTTATTACGAAACAACCACTTGGGTTGCTCACAAGGCTGTAATCATCAGCTTGGCTTGGTGGTTTGTTTGTGCAAAACAAAAATTCCCTGCTTCCAAGGCTAGACAAGCTTTTGGGGTTTTGATTCCGGGAAATTTTTGATAAATATATATGAGGTTTCTGTCTTGTTGTTTTGATTTAGAGTAATAAGTAATAATGCTGTGCGCGTGGTTTGAGTGCACATGAAGAGCATGTCGAGTGGTTTGTGATTCCAAGAGTGCGAATTGGGGATTTTGTCCTTTTGGTTTATACATTTCATGCATTTAAATGTGGGCTGAGGGCGTTGAGTGGATCCTCCGGGATGTGCTGCTGCTGCAAAGGTTTTTTTATTAGAAAATTGCTGTTCTTGTGGCGACGCCAATGTCGGATTTTACAGCCATATGTTGGGGAATTATCAATATTCGCATGGGCGTCGGAGAAAGATGAAAGCCGACGAGGTGGAAACTCGATACAGGTTGAAGAAAAGTTGGCTGACGTTTGAATGACGACCAAATCCTTGTCTTGACCTTGGCGCAGATGGAATTTAATTTAAAGATGACGAAATGGGCGTCCTTCGTCAGCAGGTGTACTTGACGAAACGGGCGTCTCTTGTTGATAACTGACGTGTTTGGTTTTTGATACCTTGCTGTCTCAAGATGGCATGAAATTTCAAAGAAAGTTTGCAACCCTGTCAAGCAATAGCTGTTGTGAAGAAAGCAAGACACGGATGACAGACAAAGGAGGCTTGCGTTGCTTGGGGACAAAAACGTGCAAGAGTTGGTCAACAACAAACACGAATCTTTTGAGAGTAAATTAGATTCACTTTTGAATCTTGGAGAGGATATGTTGAAAGAGAAAAGTTGGTTGTGATATTCTAAAAAGCAAAGTCTTAAGAAGGGCTCTGGAAGACATTGCCAATTTTGTATGCATGTGATGAATGTTGGGGAGCAGATAAAGGTGTTTCCAGCGGCTTGCCTCCTGTGGTATGAAGGGAACTGAGCTGAACTGGAGCTGAAAATGAGCTCAGTCAGCAGAATTGGCGTTCATTTGTGTACAAGGGGTCAGTGGGGTGGCTGGTGTTGGAGAAGCGGGTGAAATTGGTGATGATGGCGGTGTGCGGGCATCAAGTTGGCTGTTTGAGTTGGCGAAACTTGAGAAGGCCTCGAGCAAGAAAATGGCAAGAAGAATGCACACATGGTGTCAGTAGGCGTTATAATGTGTATGTACGATTGGATGAGTATAAAGTTGGTGGACTATGAAACAAGTTTGGTGTTATCTGAACCACTTTCTCAGCTTTCTACTCGAGCTCTCAGGGACTGCGAGAAGGAAGCAAATGTGCAACATGTGCTTGTACATGTTTCCAGGTATATATTCCAAACTGAAGGCTGTGGGCAAGTGAGACTCTCACTTGCAAACTTCAACTTGGAGTTGGAATCTGACGTGTTGAAACAAGAGAGTTACGGGTCAAATTAGTTCCGCTGTAACAAAAGGATGCATTTTCATTACAGCATAGTTAAATAATAAAATATTTTATCATCGATCAATCCCAAATATTTCGCTGTATCAACGAATGAATGTCATAGGACAAAATATTCATTCAGGAAGGCATAAAAACTTTGTGTTATGCAGCAAACGAATTCTGATTGATTTGATTTCTGGAATCTTGCTTGAGACCATATCTGTAGACGAAAATAGAAAATGAGATTTCACTTCAATCCACACATGTCTCTGAATACAAATAGGAACGTGTGTCTATTCCACGTAACTAAATTTACGGAATAACTTGTGATTTCCTGGTAATTGAAATGTGTTTTTGAAACAAGCGATGGGACTGTTTTGTAAGTGACTATTGATAGCCAAAATGACGTAAATGAACGAGGAACATGTAACTTGCATTATTACTCAATCTCAAGTGTGAAGCAGAGACAAATAATTATCGATTTCTTGTACATAAAGTTGGCAACCGCTGCGTGTGTTCTACTGGAAGACTGGATGCATGCAGAAGGAGGGCCATTGTTGATTTGGCTCTTGTAATGAATTTGTGCGAGATTCGTTAAAAGGAATGGCCGTGTTGTGAAGAGATTTTGGTGGCGTTGTGTTGTTGGGTTATGTGAGATTTAATTGTTTGGGAAATTTTGCAATAAACAGGAGGATCCTTTGATCGCAATGTGGGGGGATGTTTTGTGGGTGGGCTTTTGTGTACTTGGTTTGGAACATTATGCGAGACAAATGGGGCTGGTGTTTTCTATTGTTCGGCGGCGGCGTTGCGGGAGTTTTATACGGTGCAAAATTCATTAGTGGGATTGTGGCAAGTGGGGCGTGCATTATTTAGTGGCTTTTCATGTAAACTTTGTACACTGCGCTTCTGACTGAATGAATTTGTGAAGCAAATAATAAGTGGGATATTTTGGAGCAAAAGACTATGTGCCCGGCCTTGATACTTATTTGAGGCGACAATTTTCGGCAGGCATGTAAACACCCTTGTTTCTTCTTGTTCATTTTCTTCTTGGTCGTCTTTTCGGGTCGACACATTATCTTCCTTTCGTTTCCTTTTCGCATTCCATGTGAGTGCCTGGTGTAAATTGGTGCAAAAACAGCAACTGCGAAGCGAGAAAGTAGTATTCCGGGTAATACAGTTGGTCGGCAGAGAACATTTGTTTAATGATATTTGCTTTGGTTTCGTTATCGCTTCGTCTCACGGATGTTCTGTGCAGCAGAAGGCAGTTGAGTTGGTTGACTCACGGTTATGCATTTGCACCTCATACTCTACACTCATGTGGATAAAAATCCGGCTTGTTACTACCGCTGTTATGATTGTGGAGAAAATCCATATACGGAAATTAGAAAAGTTGTTTGTTTTTGCTTGCTTGGATGTGAATGCATATTAATATAGCCGGAGGTGCAGAGGATGGGTTGCGTGAAGGGGGAAAGTTTTTGTGGGAAAGTAAGTGTGTGAGTGCATTGGCAGATTCTGTGACCCGAATAAAAATGTTATCAGAGAAAAGTTGAACTGATGAATCCTGAAGAGTTTTCAAGAGCCGCGGCTAAAGTTGGATGTCGGAATCGAAGCCATCAATCACTGGCAAGGCGGTCCAGGAGCCATTGGCATCGACTGACTAGACGCCCAGAGCAGAAGCCTGGAACTTGTAGTAAAACACATCTCATGTACTGGCTCATCCTCGCAGCTTCCGCTGGAAATTGCTCCGGGGTACTCAATCGGCAAATGTGGTTGTGAAAGCCCCGGTACACAAAAGTGGCGATGGAAAGAATCCTTGGGATGCACCCGCGCTGTCTGTATATACAAGCCCAACAACAACAGGTCGCGGTCAAACGGATACTAAAACACGAACACATGACTTGAGGCTCTCTTTTGTCCAGGCTTTTTGAATGGAACAAAACAAGCCCATCATGAGCATGCTGGGTAACGCGATATTCGTTCAAACCTTGCAACAACACATTTAGCTTCTGGTCGTCAGCTAACTAATAGCCAAAGCGGTTTGTCGATAGCTTTCGGAAAGACGGAAATGTAGCGATTATCTGGGACCGCAGTCATAAACGCCGTCGTTCACCTTGTCTGATTTCCGGGGATTGTTGAATGGAACGGTGGTTGGTTGTTATAATGGACGGTTTGCATCCAATGTAGCTGACGGTTTGCGGATATTACAAAACATAGCGGGTTTAGCAGCCTGCATATGTGTTTGCACGTATGAATCCGGGTTAATAGTTTTAGTCGTGCAAGTTTGTTGCAGCTGTATGCAAGTAGTAAAGCTCATAAAAGACTTGGATAAAATTGGCTGGGTCTCGGCCAAGTGGGCTTGGACAATAAAAGAGTTTGGAGGAAAGATTGCATGAAGGACGCGGGCAAATATACGATAATCGTTAGACGATTGCAAACCCTCCTCCGAACCTGGGAATTGTCAGTTATGGGCGATGAGACCTTGTTTACAAGCTGCAAATGGTTGCTAATGCATTTCCTTAATGGAGCAGTTTGTTGGATGCGTAAACTTTGGTAATGTGAATTTGTTTTTTATCGGGAGCGGTGCAAGGGAAAATTTCAGGTCGATAAAGCAAGTTGATGGAATAAAGATTTTGTTTGTATACAGCAAAAATAGCGGAGCAAATTCAATTTGTAATTGTAGGAGAGTGTGCCAAAGTAAACAACCGAGTGTTGAAGGCGGTGGAAAATATTTGGTTGTCATCAAGAGATTAGATGGCGATAGAAGATTGGGTAAAAAATATATGGCGCCGAGGTGGTGACATATCCTTGCCACACACACACACAGATTTCAGATCCCACCGACAGGAAATATCCAGCTTGAAGAATGCTGCAATAGAAAAATGATGACTTTGCAAGTCTTAGTCTTTTTGGCCCCGAAAAAGAAACTTTTGGTGCTGAAGAGCTGGCCCAACTCTTGCTCAGTCATTCGGTTAGTCATGTGAATCATTTTAAGCAATTTTCGCAGAAATTGCGATGGCAGATGTTCATGAATTAGCGACTGAGTAATGGAAATTGAATCAGGGTTGGATGGAGTGGAAGTGCTTCTTGCAGAGCGTATGCACTTGAAAAGGACCGAGATGATTGATTATTATAAGTAAGTCGAAGAGAGGAAAGGCGAATCAGAATCAGGGCTGTGTCGGTGCGAAAAGGCTGGATGATGAGAAGAAAAATTAAAATTTCCACGGATACATACGAACAAGATAAAGGCTAATGGGAGTTGGATGTAGAGGAAGGTAATGAGGATGAAAGGCGCTGAGGGACGTTCCTTTGTCTTGGAATATTTCGCAAAAGATTACGTTACAAGAAGGACGTTAAGTGAGTTGGACGTATAAGAGATTTTAAAAGTAAAAGAACAAAGGAAGGTGGGAAGAGTGAGAGAATACAAAATCTTGAATGGACGGGCGTTGTGTGTGGTGGAGAAATGACTAGGGCGAATAGCTGTTTTTCAAGGAGAAAAGGTAACGAGAGTGTCCATTAATGGGCTCTGCAAAGTCGGAGAATCAAGGCGATGATGGCCAAGAATGCGGAGATTCCAAGGCGGGTAGTAGATAAAACGGCGTTGGTTCCTGGTTGCGGGAATGTTATCGTTCATGTATATGCGAGAGCGAGTGATTATGACGACTATTGCTATGCTAGATGGAGTAGTAAAGTCTTATATATAGTGTCAAAATATATGTATGATTACACAAATGAAAATGATAAAAAGAGGATTGTTTAACGTGGAGAGAGAGACGTGTTTATGTGTGTGTGTGTGTGAGTTTGACGTAGCGTGCATAAATCACGTAGTCATTGCAAAATTCAGAGAATGGAAACGGAGCATGTTGTTCTAGAGTCCGTAGACATGGTTCTGGCATTGGCTGAGATAAAAAGTGTTGTCCGCATGTTTTATGATTTTCGCAGCTGGAAGCCCATGGCTTGCTGTTTTGATAAAATGGCAAAGGGTGGTCTGGCCGGAATCTAAATAGATTTCGGCATCTCGAGAGCACGGAATAAACGATTCTCTTTTAACTCAACCAATGTCTGGCTTTTACTTTCACCGCCGTAAAACGTCTGTTTCTCCCATCTCCGTCTTTTTCTTCTGTTTCCTTTCCTTTCTGCAAATTGGCGTAGAGAGAATCCCACCCGCCACCCATATTTACGCCCCTACTTTACTACTCAACAATTCAACAAGAAAGTTGGAGGCAGAGAACAAAAAGCTAAAATACATTCCCTCTAGAACAAATCGGCTGGGGAAACAGACTTTTGGGCAGCCAGGGATTTTGGTGGATTTGTTTGATAAACAGATATGTTTCGTACACATGCAGGAGCAATGCAGCTTTTTACATTTACAGGTATTCCGGAAATGGGCCAAGTTGCCAACTTGGGGTTTAGAGATTCGAGGTGGATTCCAAGTTTCGAAGGTGAAATTGACGAACTGTGGAAGAAGAAGAAGTTGATGAACTGCGGCAGCCTGGTGGATTAAAGCCAGAGGTTTAATGAATTGAGACAGTGGAAAGCAAATTTGCGGCCAAGGCTTTACAAAAGTTTTTGGTGGAGCAGTTTTACAATATACCAAATATTCGGCCTATCTTATACAGGATTAGGCTGTCGATGCAGTTTAAATGAAAAGTTCGCACGAGAACATGATATTGTGGTGGGAAGGGCTGTGAAATTTTAATTGCCGTAATTTAAAATGCCCCACAAGATTTAATGAGGTGAGAATGTGAGTAAAGTTTGTGGGAGAGAGCTATTCGTAACGGGATTACAGTTACGAGGCGGTGGAGAAGCGACGTGAATAAATGTGAGGCTTTTGAGAGCATTATAGATGGAAGAGAGCCCGACAAAATAACTGCGCGGATTTACAAAAGTAAGGAAAATAGCTGGCTATAAAAATGCTAATGGTTTGTAGCAGTTGTAGTGTTATACAGTGGCTGCAGCCGGGAATTGCACGTTGTAAATGACCAAAGTCGATAAAAGAGGACAGAGCTGAACGTGTACAAGAGTAAGTTGGATAAATTGGCAGAATAACAAACGCCGATTTTAGGCGAAACATTTCACAAAATCATCCCACATCTGTGTCCGTATGTATGAGCAAGACGGATAATCATGGTAGATTTGGCCATTTCAACCGAGTGGTTTGTTTTCTGTATTGTATATATTTACCATGGACCTAGGCTGTAAACACATTTGCCAAATTTTGGAGAACCCTACTCGTACTCGAGTACTTTTGAGTGAATTGGTAAAATACCATGAGAATCCCGCAAAAAGCTTAGAGAAACAACTGACCACCGCGATGGAGCTACTCCTAGGAGTAATTGAAAAAAGCAAGAAATTTTGTCCGCATGGTCTTTGGTGACAGAATTATGGGTGTTCGAAGAAAGTTGGTCGAAATACTTATTTGAAAGATACTCTGACTGAGAGCCAGTCGAAAAAGACCGAATACTGCAGGAGCTTCTGTAATTAAGGGCATTTGTGGCTTTGTGGGCGACTGCAATGCATGTGACTGGTTGAGTCCCGCCCGGTCGTGAAAATTAATGAACGAATGTAGCATTAATTGAGGAATAATTGAAACAAAGGTTGTTGTGTGTATAAATACATGGACAAGGACGGAACAAGAAGAAAGGTGGGCGGAAATTGGCCGACAAAAGAGAATCGAGTGTCTCAGCTCTCAGCTCTTTGAGTCAGTCAGTTCTTTTACTGGGGTGAAACTTTTGTTGAAGACGATGATGGCGGACGACAAGCGGCTTGTTGTTTTTGCGGAGAGAAAATGCACAGATGCTTTTACCGGCGCAAAAGAGGAAATGAAAGAATACATATAATTAGGTTTAATGGGTTTCTTGGAGAAGCAAGTGTTTGAGGGGAGAAAAGATATTTGGGTGAAAAGGAAGGGCGGCGGGAAAGAGGATTGATGACGGCGTGTAATTTAGTGGGACGTCATTAATACTTATATGGATGGATTCATGAGCAATTTAGGTCGTAGAGATAAGATTGAATTATGCGAATGGAACAATGTGAGTAAGGAATATTGGCCGTAAAGCTTAGAAGCCGGGTATAAATTATGATTTGAGCGAGACAACAAATATAGCGAGAAAAGTAGGCAGTTACACTAATGGTATGCATGAGAATTTCATCTCAAAAGATGCCGTTAAAGATGGCGAAAGACGAGGCGCGTTTTTAACGTCGCTTCTCAAGACGCTCCTGATGTTGATGAGGATGGTGACGTTGATAAGGGCTGCTGCTGAAGCGTAGTTTTCGAGATGAAAATTTATACAGTTTGTTAGCAGGTATAGGCACAAAAATAACACGAAAAACATAATAATGCGCTTCAGAATTCTCGTTCCGGACATTTCATTTCGGTTCTGGCTGGGCATATGTACATATATATGCCGAATCAGGAGAACCAAGTATGTGAAAGGAAATGTCATTGGAAATTGATTTCGTGTACGGAGATTGCATGCCGTTTGTTGTGAACTCGCATTTGTTATGTGGAGTATAAGTTTGTTTTGTTGTGGCGAGTTTTCTCTCGCATGTCTTTGTTTGTTTGTTGTTTGTTGTTATCGGCTGCTGTGGGATTATACATGGAGGAAAGTCACCAAGTTTACCGGCTGACAATTGGAAGATGTATTTTCCCGTTCCGCTAAGTGATTTCACCTAAAAAACTGCCAAAGAAAAATTTTCACGGTCTGCTTATTCCTCCTTCTGGGAAAATAATGCAAAAGAATGGCAGGGATTTTTGGACAATGGTCCAAAAAAGAAAGAAAAAAAGAAGAGGATCAACAAGAAGGAAAGCTCTTCTTTTTTTCGGGTATAAGGCACGTGTTGGGCAAGGAAAAGTTACTAAAGGAAAGCTATACTAGAGAAAACTTTTTCCACTTTGCCCAAGTGTAGGAAAAAGGTCAGCCGTATCCGATCCTCTGTTTGTGTGCAAGTGAACCCCCAGTTTTGAGAAACTTATTTCTTTAATATTTTGATTTCTATAAAGGCATTTCATTGAATAATCGACTTTGATATAAGCTCCTTTGGCTTGATTTATGTCTTTGTTGCGCGTAATGACGGGAAATGGAATATTGACAAAGCAACGGAGAAAGGTGGATGGGACTAATGGAGGAAACTGAGAAAAATTGCAAACTGTGTAATATCCATAAGCAAAGAAGAGTGAAAAATTGACAGACCTTTAGAAACAGGCGAAGACAAATATTATACATTTGACAACAGCACTTGTTATTAGGTGCAGGTATGGAAGAAAAATGGCAATTTTTCAAGTTAGCCGGTGGATGACGTAAAAGCTTTTTGTTGTTTTCCCTTCCATGTTTGCTTTTGACGCGTCCAGAAAATCAGTCAATGTGGATCATGTGCTGCAACCAAACGCAAAGCAAGTACTTTCAACGATTTTTGAGAACTATACTGGCTTTCCAACAATCCACGAACACTTTTAGGAACTAGAAAATAAAAACGGTGTAAATCAAAAGCTCACAAATAATAATAATTTGAGAATCCGATTCCAGGTACAGTATTGTCTATAGAGATCAGAAAAATACCTACAAGAGCAGCGTATATAGGAGAGGGGATAAAATTTTCGTTAATAGTTATCCTAGTTAAAGCTTGGTTCATGCAGGAATCCGTGTCCTATTAATAGTCTCAATTTGGTTTGCTGCTGCGGTTTCTTGTTCATGAATTATTTGGTGGAGGTTTGTTGTTTCTGGTGTTGCGGTTAGGGTAAAGAAATTGGTTTGTGGAATTATTCTCCAGAGGGGAAACGTTTACTGGTCTGGAGATTTAGCTCGTGTTTTTTCTTCGTCGCATCATCGGTCGTATTGGTTCACATGGCTCAAGGAATTCTTGTTGAACACGAAAAGATCAAGCGGGGAAGAAACAAGTAGCGGAAATAACGCGGACGGAATAAAACATGTTATTTCAAGTGTGCAATGTTGTGTATATGTGGTATTTCCACACATATTTCCTGTATTGGCGGAAGAAATTACAGCATTCCGCAGGTTTTTGTTCTCAAAATATAAGCTGATGGTGCTAAAAAGAGACAAAAGAAGATTTGGTCAGGTGTTAGCAAGTTTTAGCGGACGAATTCAAAAAGAATTGGGAATGTTAGGATATGGGAGTTGTGGCTGGGACGACAGCGTATTTTATTGTAAGCAATTAAATTACATAAGGAGCGAGTGCCGTGGAAACAATAGAAATTACTTGAGATTTAATCTCGGGTGGATTAGGAGGCATGGTGGGAAATGATAAAAAAAGAGGTTGGGGAAGGTGGTGGTGGCTTCGGTAAAGAAGGGATGAGATGAAAGTGGTTATGGTTGGATACGCTGCAGCTGTAGTTGCGGTAAGTGGGAAGTGGATCGCCCAGATTGACGGACGGGTTTCGTGGAGAAAATTCGGAAAGGTGTGAGTGAATGGATCAAGGGCCCAAGGTGAAAGTTTGTTTCCGACCTGAAAAAGTCAAGGGGAACAAGTAAAGTAAGAGTTGAGGAAGAAGAAGAAGAGATTCAATTTTGAATGAGATGAGACAAGAGGAATGGGAAGGAGGTTTATGTACATGAGCGAATTCTGCCAAAAGAAGAAGAAGAAGAAAGTGTGTAACGTTGCATGATGCATAGCATTTTGGGGGGATGCGGGTAAAAAGTTGGTGTTTGAAAAAGTGTGGACTCAGTTGGTAAAAGACTTGATGTGGGAGAACGGTTAAGGCAAGTGGAACATGACAAGACTTATGACGAATAAGAGGTTTAGCGCCACAAAGTACTATTCAATGTTGGTTGATATTCGCTATACAAGCATATACATAAATGGAATTTTGGTGAGGATTTGGGCAAACACAAAGTTAAACACTGTATACATTTATGTACAAAAATACACGAAGCGTTAATGAAAAGTAACAAGGGAAAGATGGGAACTAATTTGAAGTAAGGTTCTTGAGTAATCGAGGTAAATACAGGAGAGGATGCTTTTTGCAATCCGTAACATTTGGGATTCTTGCAGGGAAAGTGAGGAGGTTTTTCGGGTGTAAATCTTTGCGAGTTTTTGGCGGTTTTCGGAGAAAGCGGAAGAGGGAGAGAGAAAGTGTGTATATATGGTAGGATGATGAGATTGTTACATTATGCATGAGCCGGCGATGAGACGTTGTACATGTGTAGGAAGGAGGTAGAGCGGGAGATATGGCATGATGGTTATAATGGGGCAATAATAATAATTTTGGCTTGTTTCACAGGATGGCGGCCGCTGATGGAAGTGGCGTTCTTGTTGCAACTTTGTCTCCACCTGACGGTCTTCTGATGGAAGGCTCCTTGGGCACATATTCGGGAACGACGCTCTCCCCCGACGTGCTGAACGGGACAACGGACCTGAACGGCGGAAATGGAACGGTGATTGGCGAGGATCCTATTGCGAATCCGATGGTGCAGGCCATGTTCGCAGTGCTCTATGTGACCATCTTTATCCTTGGCATCACCGGAAACGTGCTCGTCTGCTACGTCGTCCTCCGCAACAAGGCGATGCAGACGGTGACCAACTTTTTCATCACCAACTTGGCGTTGGCGGACATTTTGCTGTGTGCTTTCGGCGTTCCGTTCACTCCAATCTACACGTTTCTGCAGGACTGGGTGTTTGGTGAAATTTTGTGCCGGCTCGTCGGCTACTCGCAGGGTGTCAGTGTCTACATTTCCACGTTGACTTTAATGTCGATAGCAATCGACAGGTACTTTGTTATCATTTACCCCTTCAAGCCGCGGATGAAGGTGTTTACGTGTTTTGGCATCATTACCTGTATTTGGATCTTTGCTCTCTTGATTACGTCACCCTATGGAATTTACCTCCACTACGGCAAGGTCAAGGACGATGACGAAGACAGTGCATACTTTTGCCAGGAAGCTTGGACGAAGCAGCCCAAAATTATCTTTACGTACATGACATTCACTTTGCAGTTTGGAATCCCGTTTCTCGTCATGGCGTTCTGCTACATTAAAGTGTCCCTCAAGTTAAGCGACAGGGTAAAGGCCAAGCCAGGCTCCAAGAGTTCCAAGAAGGAGGCTATGGAGCGGGAGCGGAAGCGGAGAACAAACCGGATGCTGATCGCCATGGTGACCATTTTCGGCGGTTGCTGGCTGCCACTCAGCCTCGCCAATCTGTGGAACGACGTCTTTGAGTCGGCGGAAACTTCCAACTACAACAACCTGATTTTTTTCTGTGCTCATACAATCGCCATGAGTTCTACCTGCTACAACCCATTCCTGTACGCTTGGCTAAACGAAAACTTTCGGAAAGAGTTTAAGCAAGTACTGCCCTGCTTCCTTTCGTCGCCAGCAGGGCGGGCGAGGTCCAGCCGTCGATGCATGTCAGATCGGACGTGCAACGGGAACGAGACGCTTCAAGAAACATTCCTTCAGAGCACTGCATCCCAAGCGTTGCCTGGTCACCAAAGTCCCAAAGGACATGTGCTCGAGACGATTGAAGAAGTCACTTCGTCTCAGTCCGCTGCCGCTGTTGCCATCAACTATGAGGCGGCAACGGTCAAGTATTCGGCCAACAACACTAATGCTCCAGGTTTCCATGAACTCAATCAAGTACAGGTGCACAAATATGATCAGGGGTCGGCGGCAGTGATGAGCCCAAATGTGGTAGTGGTGGCTGGAGACATCAAAGGCGGCGTCGATGAGATTATCTATGATTGGACCAATGGAGCCAGCAGCGGGAGTAGCGGCGACAGTGGAAGGTCATCAGGAGATGGAAAGTTGATGGGCGGCGGAAGCGATGTGATTGCTGGTGGAAGCGGAGGAATGGCTGGGCTGCCGTCAGGAAAAATGAAATCGTTTATGGGTAATAGTTCGGTTCCGTTTCCGTCGAGCGGAGGAAATGAACCTCTTATCACAACAACGACAGGGAATAATACATCGTCGTCGTCGACAACATTATCAACAAGTTTCCATCCAAACAGTAGCGGAAATGGCGGAACAACGACATCATCCGCCTCCAACTATTCTCCCATAAACAACATACAAATTACCCAACTAGTCTGAATCTAATCCTTCTGATGACTCTTTGATCAAGTATCTTCTCGCCAAAATTCCACCGGTTTCGACCAACAAACATCCTCACACCCAAAGCAAAGTAATTGTTTGAATGGTGGTTTATGGTGTTCACAGAATTGTTCACACACAACATGTACGTAAATGTCAAACATCAAATTTTATCCTTGTCCATTACATTGTAAATAGAGTTGCAAAAGTTTCTATATAAAATATATATACTTGTACGAGTGCTGTGTTGTTGTTATAAATAGAAAAATTATACGTAAAACTGTTGTAAAGGTTGTCATGTTCTTGTGGATGCGGAACAAGCAATGATAGTTATGACTGTTTCGGCCTGTTATATTTTGCAAAATTACTGCTGACTTGGTTAACTGGTGAGGGATGCCTGGAGTATATAAATTACAAGTCAGTTGATCAAGCTAGTTTGAGCGTGTAACTTTGTGAGTGATTCAGATTGTTGGAGTTTGCTGAATTCTTTTACGACTTGCCAGTATTTGAGAGGGTCGTTTATGATTCAACGCTATGAGATATGTAACTACAGGCTGAGGAGGGGTGGAAGAAAGCGTATTATTGTGAATGGAAGTGTATGTCGAGGAAAAAGTGATATGATTGAGTGGGACAATATTACCGAGGTTTTACTTTCGCTACTTACTTGCAATCTGCCATTGGAGCTGACGCTGTCTCCTTTTTTATGAAGCTTCCCGAGGCCATACTTTCTCTCCTCCCGTATTATATATAAACTTGTTTACTTTCTCTCAGCTTGCCGCCAAGGCTCATGCGTATGATCGTTTCCAGATTGAATTTCCATGTAAAGTATCAAGAAGCGTCGCCAGCTGTCAGATCAGAACCTGTACATGCTCTTGTATTCCTTTAACAATCAAATGAAATTTGTAACTTTTCAGACTAACTCTATTCAGAATGACTGTAACTCTTGACAGGCCAATTACCGACAACCGCCAATATGTACATCTTTTACTCAACTCAAAATATATGTAATATATATATACGTAACTACTTGAAGCCACAGACAATCGGTACAAGAATTGTAAGGCTCGAAATTCGCCCCGTGATCCTATACATGTACTACGATTCACTATAATTTATTTTTAATAAACAAAATGTATCCGTAACTGAAACTACCCTCCTTGAATTTCATGCAAAGAATATGCACTTTATCAAATTCAATTTGCAAAGGCTGAAGGTTAGAGGAAGAAGCGAAAACAGGTTGACATTTGCACTTTTTCCGATAGCAGCAAATTAGATGACGCACATGGATGGATAAAAATCATGCAAGTTTGCTAAGATGCACTCATGGCGATTACACAATTTTTCCAAAAAACTTACGATCGATAGCCAAAGGATAAAGTCGGGGGATCAAATGCTTAAAGGAAAACTGCTTCAGGTTGGTCAGATTGATTTTGTGTACGTGGGAGAAGGAGAACACGGATCAACAAAACTTGGTATTGTTATGTGAGCAGTTCGGCATCCTTGGGACCTTTTTACGGCCACAAAAACCAAAGTGTTGTAGAAAAATAAAGCCTAATGTCCAAAGGTACACTAAACGAACTCAATACGAGACGAGGACGCCAAGCGATGAAAAGGTGAAAGGAAGTGGAATCAAATAAAAAGCCTTACAGGTTCAGAGGATCAAGGAAAGCGACGGCCGTCTTCCTTGAGTCTGAATTTCAATAAAGCTGATGACCCAAGCACAAGAGAAAGTTTATAGAGGAAATCCAAACTTTTTTCGGCATTTAAGCTCAATCCATTTGACGCTGATGATGGACTGAAGCTCTGAAAACCAGTCGCATTGGGCGGAAGAGAAAAAAGTCGTCCTTAAGTTTGGGACTTTAAGCGAGGTGGCTGCCTATACAGAACATACGGATTTGATTGACATTTTTGTCCTTTCTTTGCTTTTGACAACTTGAAATATCCTTTACACACGAGAGTTAGGCTTTCATATAGCAGTGATGAAAATACGAGAACAAGACGGCCAGGATCAGGGACAAGACAAGTCTGCCGGGATCGTGAGTGAAATGGGAATTCAATTGGGTTCCCTTCAATCCAGTTAGACAGTTTGTGCAAGATCCAATTCAAGTAAAAAATCTTTAGGTGAGGAGACGGTGACAATGCAGGACACAAAAAGGTGAAATGTGACGTCTCTTCCACTTCCTTCCTGTCTTGGGCCAAGCTTATACGTATGTTACGAAATGAGTTTAACAGAATCTTGTTCCAGGCGGAGGTGTCAAACGAGGCAATTCCAAATTAGATTTCTCATCTTGACCAAAGCAGCCTACCTTATGATACTGCATGCAGTTGCACTTAAAGGCTTTGGAAAAAATGGTAAAATCAAGTTACATTTTTTTGCATATGTGTATCTGGTGAGAACTGCGTCCCATGTAATAAAGTTACAGTTGCTTTGAAGAAGCAACTTACTTGAAGCTCGTAAAAGCTGTGTCGAAGTGATTCGGTATTCTGGTACTGAAGGAGTAGTTTTTAGGACCGTTAAAGATGGCAGATGCCCATTAGACGTTGTTGCTAGCTATTAAAAGGTTAGCTGATAAGAAGAAATGTGGCGCAAATCGAATGGAAGAAAAGAGTTATCTTGATAAATACTTTTCCAACAGATGCTGATTACCGGTAGGAAATGTGTTGAGTAAATATATGGGAGCAGCAGAAGTCTAGAATCTAGAAACGGCTAAAAGGAATCATGCTGATAGACATAAAACATTGCCACTGTAAATGCACATATAACAACACATTGTCATCATCAGGAGCGACGCCAATCGAGGAGCCGGGACACCAACTGTGTTTCTTAACGACTCAAGCTTCCGCTTCTGAACAAACTTTGGTAAAATGGCTTGCTGGGTGGGGGCGCGGGCGGCGAGTGGAAATATTTTTGCTCAACTGTTGTAAACAGAATTAGTATAGTACAACCGCGGCACAGGTTGAGATTGATGGCGGTTGATAAAGTTATAGATTAAAAGGCGTATGTAAATTAGTCGGGGCATGTACGAGGCGTAGGATGGAAACATGTTCCCAGTTGGGCCATTGCAGTTTCGCTGAGCGAAAATATCCCAAGGCGTTTGAGGCGAGAAAAGGAGAAAGTTGCATTAAACATGCTTGATATTTGCATATCATCACATTGAAATCAAGGACAGACTTGAAAAATTAAGTAAAAAAGTAAGAGAGAGAAACATCAAAACGGCTCGTTGAAAACGTGTCAACAGACTTTTGCAAGGGGGCGGTAATTTGTCTTTTGTGAGCGGAGGGCGGGTGAGATTTGCGAAAGCGTAAATATATATACGTATTCGGAGAAAAGAAAGGGTGAAAAAATGCGAAAATGTTTTTCTTTACAGGGTTAAATCGCCATTATGGGAACGGGAGAAAGCAAGAGGTTTTGTAGATAGAAGAAGACTCAACAAGACTCGTGAGAGAAATTACGATGCATAGAGCGTAGAAGGAGCAAAGAAGAGACGAGCAGCTTCGAATCGAGATTGTATACATTGTACATAAGCTGTATAACGAAGAAGCTATATGCTTCGTCAAAAAGAAAGTTGGATCAAGTTCAAGTTTTCTTTAAAAGAAATACAGCGAAAGTAATCAAAAGGTTTGTTGGTGATGGTCGTGACATTGCTGTTGCTGAGGTTGGAAGTTGGCGAAAAGATTTGCTGGCGGCAAGAGAGTGAAACTTGACTTTCAGCCTCGTCAACAACACTGGTGGTGGGTACAAGTTGGACAAAAGTCGAAACAGCCGTGGTTTCATCAGTAGGCAATGTGTGTTGATGATACTTGTTGTTTTGTGTGGGGACAGGATTTAGTTCAATGAATAGAAAGCGCCTCGTTGACTAGTCTCTTCGTTTTAGTGTTGGTGGTTGACTGGGAGGGTGTCAGGTTTCTTTTAAAATGTCTCCCTGTCTTTTTCCAGCAGAAGCCAAGCCAAGAGCACTTTTTAGACGCCGTTGTCGTTTCTCCAGCTCAAACCATTACCATAACCGTATTTTGCCGCTATCAGGACCAAAATTCGCCTATTCTTTTCTCTCTCTTGTCAGTTGCTGAAAAATAGCATGGTGTATTTTCCGCTTTCTTTCTCCGACATCAAGAAATGGCAAACTTTTGGCTCGTGAAATCAGATGCAAGCAACAATCAGGCTCAAGCACTTGGCGCTCACAACAACAGCTGAGGAATCTACGGGCCGTGTTTCTGGCAACTTGTTAATATAATATCCAACAAAATTCTTGCCCTTTTGCAAAGGCATCAGCCGATCAGGGCGCGACCTTGATCGTAATGGGCATTTGATGTGTGGAACGATTTTTCTTGTGTTCCCTTCAAATTGCCTGTCATTTTCAAAGCGTAAACAAGCTGAACATTGAATACACCTCTAACGTGTTTAGAGCGAAGGCAACTGTGAGTGTAATTTGTATTTGATGTATTTACTTGTGATAACGTAATGCCATTTAATGACCCAGCCGGGCATCTTTCCAAGCTTCATCAAGTGCAATTTGTATACAAATATAAGCATCCAGGTGTGTGTGTTCAACGAGAAACTATACAGGACGGCTAATTGGTCCAAATTAATGTTGGCAGAAACAGTTGAACCGGAAGAAACTTTTTTGTACTGTACAGACTTTTTTGCTAGAGCTGAAATTGTGAATAGTAAATGTTGATAAATTAGAAGGTGCTTACTGTGAGTATAAGTATAATTAGTCGAGATTGAAGAATCTTAAGATTATCTGGAGCCGAAACTAAACTTGGCAATTTGTTTTTGAAAATTGTCGATTTAATCCTCCGATTCGAAGAAACGAGAAAAGGTAGGAACGCTTTGGGTGGTCAGAAATGGCAAAAAAGTTACAAAATGACTTGTTGACATGCACGATAAACGAGGAGGCGGGAGAACAAGGTGAATGTAGATAGATATTTTTATGTTGGTTAGGGCATGAGAAGTGCTCTTGTAGTTGAATATAAAGAAAAGAATAATGCATTCGGAGAAAATTACACAAGTATTTCAATTGTTTGGCAGCTGCGGATTTGTCACTGTGGTGAAGAGAGGAAATGACAAGTTGCCAGTTAATGGAAAGGCGTGACTGGCGATACAGAAAATCTCGCTCTAGCGCCATAGAAAAATTGAAAAGAAGAATTTGAGGAGGTCAAAGAAAAATAAAAAGCCGGGTGCAGAAAATGTGCAATTTCGGCGGATGTTACTTGGAAAAGAGGCTTTGCAAATGTAGAGAGGCGGATGTAAAGCCACCGACGACGAACGATTATTAATTCTGAAGAGAATTTACAACATAATTCTGATTTGATCTCGATAATGCTTTAAGTAAATCCTGAAAGGTTCTACATTCTGCGGTGCCGTTCCGAGAATATTGGAAACACTCTCTCACAGTCAGACGTTTGTGCCTTAGCTCAAAGTTTTGGTCCAAGCTGTGCCCGTCGAAGCGGAAATATATGGGTTTTTGCAAAAGCCGCCAAGGTTCAAATATCTGGTATGCTATTACCGTTTGGGGGCAAATGTATATATATATATATATTATACTATGGATAAACGTGGTTTCAACTTGGTATACCGGTGGAGAAGCAAGCGATCAAGTTCAAGGGATTTGGGTCTTACATAAATTTGTAAATATCCGCTTTCGATGGAGTGATTCAAAAGAATGGTCGGCATGTTGTTAGTATACATGAGATCATGTAAATGTCATCAAAACGGGAAACATGTATGAGCGGACGGGAGCCCTTGAAAATTCCCCAGCGTCCGAGCCGGAAACGATCACAGGAAAAATTGTTGCCCGAGATCAAGTCTCAGGAATGAGAAGGGGTGAATCAAAGTTGTATGAAGCTAATAGCATCTCAGGTTTGCAATGGAAAGAGCTGAACAGGACACTGGAGACCACTGGAGACGAGCATAAATGATAATTCTTAGTAGAAAGTGGGCCATTAATCCAAATGAGGTTCATGTCTGGAAGGGCAAATGCAACATTTTTCTCATTGTGGCATACACGTTTCGCGAAATTGCTTCTTCTTTGTCTGCCCTCGAGCAAGTGCCTCTTAACCTAACCGTTACAGGCCGTTGTTGAGGAAATCGATGTTGTTCATCCATCTCCTCGCTATACCGACCTAACCTATCCAAGGTTGTTGGCGAATTTCAGTATTCAACTTGCAATAGCGGATATTTGTACAATGGACTTCAATCCGAAGAACTTTATCAGCCCATGGCAATGTCATTACATCCAAGCGGGTACCCGGAACATATGGCACTGAAGGTTATACGCACAGTGTTTGCAATCTAATTCAGCCTCCTCAACAAATGAACAACACTTTGCTCTAATTTACTCATGAAATGGACCATTGAGATACCGTTCAATGTGGAGTGGTAACGGAGAAACAAATGCAACGCTTTTCCAATCAATAGCTTACATTGCTTCTCGATATGCTCCACCGAGATCGCGTTTCAAAGACCGCAAAGACTTTGGAATTTCTATGGTCTTCAATTAGCATTCAGAATAAGTACACGGGCTAACAGCCTTACATACATTCTCATACAATTTTATTTGATCGAATCATTTCAACTGAAGGTCAATGTTGATGCCCAACCAGTGTTTTCTTCCCGTTACCTGGTCAGTTGAACACGAAGTGACAAACAATGACCAGCACTTGCTGTGAGCAAAGCCGACAGAACGCAATAAAACAAGTAGATTCACATTCCCCGGTATGAAAAACAAGACAAATTGACGGTGAAAACAAAGCACTGCGTGTGTATGTAGCGTGTCAAAATTGGAAACGCTTGGATTTTGTATGCATCGCAGATTGAACAGCAGATGAATAAGTACACGTGCGAATGATCCGCGGGGAAGCAATACAAGAAGCATATGGAACCAAGGGTTTATGTAATGAAAAACGTCAACGGAGCTGTTACATAAGTTTTCCCTAAAATGTCTCGTTTGAAGTTATCACGAAAAGTGTGTATTATGTTTGTCGGCAGTGGTGATCAACCTCGTTTGTAGCGGGATTGCTGAAACGCTGTGGCCGGTTTCATCACGGTCGATTCTGTGTTCTTTTGACACTTTTCATTATTATGCAAAACATGAACCCTTTTATGAACATATGTCGGCAACTTTGGCAACTTTTGGCTTTCAGCCAACATGACAATCAAGTTCCGGAGCGAAAAGTGCCAAGACAGGACGTGCGAATCTCGCTTCTTCACCGTCTCCTGATTGATTGATCTAATAAGCAGAACAAGCAAATCGGTTTAATGAATTGCAGGGTGAAGGTGTCTAGGAGCGCGGCAATGTCACCAAGTTGACAGTAATCAACGGCAAATAAGGTAAGCGAAATTATTCTGAGACAAAAGCGAGGGGGAATTTTTGAATCTGCAGCAGCTCCAGTTTGCGAGTTAGAAGAAGAGTCAGTACTGGGAATACCTGCCGTTACGTTGCTGACGCACTAGCGGCTGGTGAATAAACGACTTGGAAGACGGGAAAAGACCCGTAGTCATAGAGAAGCGTACATAATTGATAAATTGAATTTGTTTCCGTAGAAGGCTGAGACGAGAAATGCGGGAAAAAATTAGACTGGACTTGGCGGACAGGTAGAGTTTTCGGCCTTAATCTCGGTGGTTGAGGGATGGCTGTAATCTCTGGATTTACGGAAACAAATCGACCCGGCAGAGAATGATGAAGCCAAGGCAACGCAAAGTCCTGAGAAACACAAGATTTATTTCGTTTGCTGATTCTCTTTGCAAACGGGTGAATAAAAGAAAGACGCGACAATGACAAAACCAAGAGGAATTACGCCTCGACATGGGATTCTATCCTACCAACTCGGTTTGTCTAAAAGTTTCACGAATTCCACCCCATGTCCATCCATTTGTTGCCGTACAAGAAAAAAGCCTCTGTTTGCGTAACTTTAGAATCAATAAAAGCTGCATGGTTTCATCTAGTCGAGATCAAACTTGAAAGTTGGTCCATCTGCGGTATGGCTTGGACGTGCTTTTTACATGGCTTCACAGCCGCTGAGCCAACTGACCGGGGACAAAGACAAATTCTTACAAGTTCAAAAAAGTGGAGCTGAATCAGTAGAAATGTATAAAAGAGGGAGAGGACATTTGAGCAAGATTCATGAGGATTTTCTCTCAGTAAGTGCACATTACCAAGTGTTGGTTGCGTGGAGAATATGCAAAAGTTGGGTCATTCCTTATATAAAGAATGCATAGGCTGAATAACCAACACGTGGATCTGCAGTCGGACTCTGCTACAATAGTTCCATAGTATTACTTACAGTCAAGACTAATTTACAACAGTGCATAATAAATACGGAAACTTTCTTTTACGGTGGCTGTGGGAAACGCGGTGGTGGAGGAACTTACTTTGTCCTCTCCTCATTGCACATGTATTGGACGGAAAGTGTATGAAATTGTGAAATTATATATGGACTTGTCGGAATAATTACACTTTTGAATAATGCCCCTTTTGCCATTGCTCTAGAGATGGCAGGTATAAATAATAAATTCCCGCAAGTTTTTCACTCGTCCCTCAAGCGCTTTGATTCTATGCGTCCTCCCACCGCCGTGTAATTACTCTTTTGTCCCAAGAAGAATAATACAAAATTATATTTAAACTTTTGTCTGTCTCTCAGTGATCGTCAGTAGTTAAAAGTTGGGCTGCCTCGGAACGAAATTGGCGAAATTTCGCTATCACTTTTCAAACAACTCTTTTGTGACGGCCATGGAAAGATCAAAGTTGCGCAACAATGATTTGTGGAGGACGTTTGGCTCCTTTTTAGTGTTCTCCAGCGTGTTGTTGCTGCTATGCTCCGTGAAGGGAGCTAATGGAAGACTGTAGTAGCGCTAATTCATGTGGTATCGCTTGAACAAGGGAGCGGAAGCAATGCCGAGGTGGTTTTGGTCGTAAGTTGGACGGAGGAGCGCAGTGTCACGACAAGACAAGTGACTAATGTATCTGAGACATAAGAAATAATGACCAGCCACCCTTGCCGCCAATGTTGTCTCCTCATCCTGAACCGCGTTTACTTTTACTCAACACTTTTGTCGCCATTAGAGCCAAACTGATAATTCCGAGCGGGTGAAAGTTGGGCTCAAATGAGTATAGTCATAGTCGATTAGCTCATACATGAACCATGACTGGTTATCGAGATGGACTGCTGAAAGCCTCTGAGGAGCTTCTTGTACAAGAGATAAACAATCTCTGAGAAGACACAGGGAAGAGGAAACTGCGAAAGGAACTTGGACAATTATTCATGAGCGTCTATAGAGAAAGAACAGGAAGATGCCAAAGTCCGTAAAAATCCACACTGTATGAATTATTAATGGGTCGCACAATTAACATTATTAGTGGTTCATACACTTTGCTGGAGACGATAAAAATTGCCGTGTGTAGTACCTAGCTTAGAATTTATGCCTAAGAAAATGCATATTACCGAAAAAGTGCTTCGGGCAATAATTATGTGTGCGTAAAGGAAAGCAGGCACAGACGATAATGCAATAGACTCGACTGTGAGGCTATGCGATGTAAAAAATTAGGAGATGTGCAATTTTTGGCCGCGAGTTTTCCCGGTGTCGGAGATAAGAAAAAGTAAAAGGTTCAAAGAAAAGTTGTGACGCGGATCGGCTAAGGCAAGGCATGGAATAGCAGGGTGTAATTTTTCTGCTGAATCCGACAGAAAACACTTTTTCTCTCTTTTTGAAAGCTCCTTGTGGACTTTGACTACTTGGTTGTAGTCACAGAAGTCAGACTTCCGGTTCAAAGTCTCGGGAATTAAAATGCCGCGCGCCAAAAAAGGTCGACTTCTTTCCTTTTAAATGCAAAGCTTATTTTTGTCGCCCGAACGCCAAACTCTGTTGCTTTTTCCCAGTACTAGAGAGAAAGCAGCCCGAACAAACGTTATCCAGAGTTGTTTGGTACAAATCTAACGTTATTTCCGCATACACATAACTACTAAACAGAATTAAAATTCACCTGCCGAAATGCGTCACATGTCGCGTCACCACAGGTACGTCAAGGAATTGAATTCAATCAGAAACTGCGTTGGGCAACGCTATTTACATGTAAATGTACAGAAGATCAAAAGAAATGTAATAATTACAAGAGGAAAGGAAATTATATAGATACGAGACAAGCCCTGGATATAAAAAAAGTTGGAAAAGTTGTTGCCGCTGCCAGTGGCGGCTTTGTAAAAAATGATAATTTGTGACTTTGATGTAATCCAACGGGAGCTGATTCACATACGGACCGAATTACTTAGACGGCTTTGCACATCCCCCGACTAGGCGAGTTCCGGCCGTATAGGAATTCCAGCGGGAAAAACAGTAAAAGACTGCAAGACTCTGGATTTTAAGCAGACCGCCAGTTTTTTGACCGAAACATAAAAAACCTAGTACTAGTACTTCGTGGAGGCGAGATGAGATTCGACCCTCAAAAAATGTATGGCGATGGAAAATATCACCCGCTGTATGCAACACCATTTCAAGCTGCATTTGGACAAAAGCTCGAAATTCACCGGTTCAAAAGGCCCACGCGTGCTTTTTTTGGATGTAAAGAACGTGAGTTTTGAGCATGTTTATAATTATATAAAGATCGAGTATTATTTCGGTGAACCAGAGTGGCCGCAACAAAATAAGCTGAATTCAAAGTCAAATTGCAGAATCCATAAGGACCTGAGGAAGCTGTAGAACTGTGAAGCGGAACAGTACGCGGCACTATGGCGGGAAGAAGCATTTTTTATACAATCAATTGCGTAATGGCTATCATACTATTTTTATAATAGCCTTATAGCCATTGTCAATTTCCGGCAGGTGTGAGGGTGGCTGGGGTAGAAATATTTGCCAATTACAAGCACTTGGCGCCAGAAAAGTTTCTTTTTCTGTCTGAGACCCTGGAGCATAAACTTGAGATTTGAGTTGTTCTAACTAAACTTGAGTTCATTCAGACGCACTATGATGAAGCAAGGAGGAGGATGAAATTTGGCAAAAGTTTTGACAAGATGAAAGCTTCCCTGTAGGCAGGTGGTTCCGTGCCCACCAACGGCACGGAAGCATTCTGATGCAAAATCGCACGTGGTGCCCATGAGAGGAGCCTTGAGAAACAATTTGGAGCCGTGTATTTAATTTACGATAGTCGAGACTATGCGTAGGAGGAAAAGTCGGAGAGCAAACTGTGAATTAGGACACGCCGAAATTCCCAGCTGCAAAGCAAATATCCAGAGTTATGATCACGGACATGGTTAAGTAAAAGAGCTGCGAGTATATTTGTCCCTTCCATGCATGCACACAAGGAGGCAATATGCAGAAAGACAAAGTTTTTGAAGGCCACACGCAGTTTGTAAACTATGGCACCGAGACATGTGCAATTGGCATAATTATGATGTAAAGAGTCGTTGAAAAACTATAATTATGGAATTTATTGCCTGATGCGAGCCTGCTGCTGGAAGGGGAGAAATTGGGGAGGAAGGGCGAATGGACCATTTGGTTCTCACTAAAAAGCAAGGGAAAATCAAAATGTTTGTGAAGAGAGTGCGGGTCGTAAAAGTTTATGGAAAGGTGAGATTTTTGAACATTACAGACAGGTGTAAATGGTCTGAAGGCAAAGTTTGTCGGTAGGTATATGAAATTGGTAAATTTCTTTTATAGAGGTAGTTTTGGTTGGTGTCGGGAAATGGCGGAAGATGATAGAGGAAATTGAAGTCATATCCAAAAAGCTGCTAAAGAAGAGAGCGAGGGAAGAAGAAGGAAGAAAAGCTTTATTCGAGAATCAAAAGTGGCATGACTGTTGGCCCGGAATTTTTAGGGAATCTAGAGGGACATTAGGCGGAAGACATCACGTTCAAATGGCAATGTAACAGGTTGCGACGTTGATTTCAAATAGGCTTTTCAGAGTGCGGCGGTCAAATAACTTGGCCATTTTGTACAAGTTTTACAGGAGCTCAGCCTTTCAAGTGCGAGTTGCAGGTTGGAGAAGAATTTTTTTAACATTAGCAGTGGTTATTGGTACAGCGGCGGTTGTTAGTGGTGGAAGTTGTAGGGCTTTTGGACATTTATTATGCACAAGGGGACCCAAGTGGAAGGAGCTATCTGAGAGTATCTCCTCTTGCAATTCCAGTCATGTCACGCAAGGGATCTTCGTATACTTTAGATAAGACCATGTTGTTCTTCTACCAACACAAACACCCATTGACACAATAAGCGTGGCCTGAAATAGCCTCACCTCCAAGACCGAAAGCTCCTTCTTGGGAAGTAGTCTTGTCTCAGGTCTCTTGCATCCAATTTGGAGGACGTGCTCCGCAAAGTACGCTTGATATTGAAAGACCCGTGCAAAGCATCCGAAATAACAATGATGATGGAACTGCCGGATTGTTTTTTTGCAAGAAGACGGTCGCGAAGATAATCAAGAGTTGTCTTGCAAACGAGGGACACTTCGGGAAGGCGAGGCAAATGTGTGTTGTCGGTAGTTTGTATAAGTACATGTTTTGAGCAGGGGTTTCATAATTGGAAAAAAGTTTTTGTGTGTCAAAGACTGGTGGAAGAAGTCAGGATGATAGAATTTGTTTCCCAATGTAAGCAGCCAGTTTTGCGTTGGAGACAGAAGAATAAAGTTTGCGAAACCTGAGATTTGTCTTGTTGATTTGCAGGTAAAGTTGACAAAAGAAGTTTGGGACAAAACTTGTGGTTTCTGAAATTGACAAAATTACAATTTTGCAAAAACATATATTTACACATTGACAGCGTCGAATCAGATGTATATAGATGTATAATACAATATGCGACGGCAAATTTCTTGTTCCAATCATTTGGAATCCAATGAAGTATGCTTTACGCATAGAGTGAAAGTTTGACGAGTTTTTATTGATAGGGATTCAAAAGAAAAAATCTTTCCTGAAGTACATACGTCAATCGCAGGAGGACAGAAAGTTAATCAACGTTAGCTAACGGTTCCCTGAACTGATGATAAAAAATAAACACCGACTGTCAAGTCCGGGTTACAAAACATCGGACCGCCGAGAACAATAATCATTTATCATTTTCTTACCGCCAGCAAGCCAGTCCAAGGCATAAAGGTTTTGACGTCTTCTCAGCATGCTCGATCAAATACATTCATGTAAGATTCAGCAACGCCGACTTGGATATATACTGCCTGGAAGTAGCCGTCGGTTCACAAAAACATAGCGCTGGAGCCCTGCTCCGGAAACGGTCTCTTAGCATGTGCACATGCATGGAGTAACAACAGTTTATCATTCCGGTGGCGGCAGTACGGTTTTGCAGCAGTATCTAGAAAATGTTGCAAAACTGACCTTCGTGTCCAGTGAATTTCTTGTGCCAGGAAAAGCTGTAAAAGCTACTCGTCGAGTTATGAGAGGAAGTTGAGGAAATTTTATTGGCGAGCACCTGGATTCCCAGTCTGCCAAGATCCTTGTTGAATTGTTTAAAACCTCTCAAGTTCCGTCCAGCTTTGAATCACGGTAATCCAATTGGGACGCTTGGAAGGAAACTGAAATTCGGTGGTTGTGGAAGTGGTGGCACAACGCTGAAATCCGAGGATGGTGGCCATCCACTTTTCATCGCTAAAGTACGTGACTATATGCGGTGTATACATGTACACAAAAGCGGGCTTTGTCGAACAACCGCCAGACCAACTATTGCTATCTCGGCCCTTGTCTTGTGTATGCACGCGAGCTATAAATCCTGGGGATCATTGCGGCGTTTGTAGATAATGTCCGATTCTGCTGCGGTTTCAGGGTGGCCTCCAGATGACCCAATGGTGTTGGTGTTGCAAGTACATGGTGAGAATTTCTTGTTATGATCCTCGATCGTGCATAAGAGCTTGGTGATTCGTGATGAATAATGGTGCAACTTTAGCCCCGCACAGAAGGTTAGGGGTAGGACCAACCCAATTTATTAATTGAGAACATTTGAGTTTGACCAACTTTCATGAGCTCAAGTGGTAATGAAGTAATTCTTACTCTTCAGTAAAAAAACTTTTCTCGATAGTTTTTTAGCTACGAATATGATAAAAAAATTGAAGAAGACAGACTTGGACAAGATGTAGCTTTTGTAGTGTACCGATCGTGTCGCATTCTGTTGTATTAATTGTGGAAAGCGGGACGGGAATTTAGAGAGACAGCAGTTTTTCCCCATTGCAGTCTTTGGACTCGAGCCAAAACAGAGGGTTTGGATGGACAAAGAAGCGGGTTCACACGCTATGCACTGCTGTTTTTTAGCCGATTATCGTCGTCTTGAGCGTGTGAAAGGAGCTCCAAGAAAATTGCACTGTCAAACTTTTTCCGTCGGCCAAAGAGACAATAAGTCGAGTCAGTTTGCCAGGGGTTCCGGCGAGGAAAGTCTTTTTCTTTTCGCTCTGTCTTTGTTTCTCCAAGGATCTGCCAAGTGGTGGCAACAGGGCCATTTTCATCATTTTTCCGCACACTGACTGAATGCATGTCTTTTACATTTGTACATTCGTTTTGTGATCATCTGGGTGAGTTATGCAGTAAATAATATGACTGTATGATTACCGGAACAGAAACTCCAAGCCGTAAAAGGAATGTACAGGACTTTAACGTTTAGAAAATACATGTGAGTATGAACGGTAAAAGCATACATAGTTGCAACTATTTACCCTTGTTTTTCTTAAAGAATCCGAATGGGCCTATATTTGTTAAAAGAGTATACTAGCTAACAAAAATTTTAATTACCTTTTAGAAAAATACGCGAAGCCAGGCGGGCTTTTAATACATTATATACATTTGGGACGGGTCTGAACTGGAAAAAGGTACACTGTGAATGAACATGTTTTGCAATTTACAAAACTGAACAAGAATACGTAATTTTTGTATTGAATTTCTTATGTAACATGTCTCTTGTTGCCTGCCAATCTGTATTTGTTGATTGACACCTCGTTAAAGGCTTCCGTGGGCCCACCTGAGCAATGCAAAATCAAAAACCTTCGACACTAAAGTCGGAATTTATTATGTCACTCAATCGTTATAGATTGACACTTGAACCAGCCTTTAATGTGTTTCGCGATGAGGGGACAATCCTAATTTTGACGTCATAAACCTGACAGCAACCATTAAATCAGTACTGATTGACACTTGGCACTTTCGGACAGTCCTATCAAGTAAGAATATGGAGAAACAGTCATTCCATAATTCCATTTCCGGCTGGGCTTAAAGGATATACCTTCAGAAAAATTACTGACTGCTGTTCTTCTGAACACAAATTAATTCCTCAATCGCCAACAATACTGAATCAGCAAATTTCGCAACAGCATGGGACTAACGAACATGAACCGCACTGTAAATTCAGTCCACTCAGAGCTGAAAGTAGCTAAAACATAGCCCAAGCACCACCACGTGATTGCTTCGAGCAGTCTTGTTTCTGAGTTTTCTGATATACGAAGCTGTTCAAGTTGATATTGGATCGCAAACAGGGATTATTATTTGTAACTCAAGTTTCTAGTAACAGTCAACAAACAATCTTTTCGTTAAAAATCCCAAAATACCATAGATCGGAAACAGTAACACTTGGAACTCATGAAGTTTGGCCAAGTCTGAATGAACTTTTGATAATTTTAAAAATTTTCAACGCTCTTAATTGTAACTTCATGTTCGTTATGAAATCCTTGCAGATGACCACGGCGATTGTCTCCATTACCTTTAAAATTCTTGAGGATTTTACGGTTGATGTGGCGATGATGGTAGCTGTTTTCGTTTCTACCACATCTTGTGCTCTCCGGTTGTCATCCCCCTTATGTACGTTCGTGCTCACCTTGTGGTGACCAATGTTAAATGTTGAAACCAAGATCCCAACCGTCCCGAGCTCTGGTGTTCAGTCGACAAGATGCAGGAATTCTATCGGTAAGGCCAACGGGCGATTGGGTTGGGGTCAGACCGTACGAGCGCGAGTTGGCGCTTCTTTATTATGATTTTGTGTTTGGTAGTAGTAGATATAGATCTTTTTCACTGAAATTTCACTGATGTATTTTAACGACTCGATGTACAGTAGTTGCGTAAGTCGTATATCCGGAATTACTAGTAGTACGAGTTGGAGTCGTTAGTTTGTGTACACCACAATACGACTTCAATACGGAAGTATTGTTTGTATATATAGCTACCTCGCCAGGATCGCTTGGATGCAATAAGCCGCCGCACTGCACTTTTTGAAAAATTTTAACTGTGCACCTTATAATGATTGAGGTCGGTCGCTCATGATAAGTCGGAATCAAGAAAGTTTGGTGTAAATGGAGGAACTGTGATGGAGTTTATATTCCGGTATTTAAGAAGCAAGTTTCTTAGTGAGTTTTGAGCAGATAAGGGACTAGACGAAAAAGTGTGAATACAGTCGTAAAATCTGCTAATTATACGCTCCGTTTCAGTAGGTTGAGAGGCAGAAGATTATTCGGAAGAATGGATGCCATGGGGCATGAAAGTTGCACTTTGGAGGTTCTTGGTTTCTTATTATTTTGGTTGTTTTTGCCGGTGGCATATGCGGAAGATAGTGTGGCGGTGGAGCCCCACCCACTCATGCTTCCCTTTATCTGTATTTGTCCAAGGGGCAGGACACACTCTTTCTCGTTTATGCATAAATGATGCATGTACGAGCCCTTTGCTTTTTCGCAACTTGGAGGAAAAAGCAATTAAAGCAGATTTATGCCTCAAGCAAGTGTAAAACAGACTCTGTTAAGTACATGTGCGTATAGTGAGAAACTGACGAGACGTAACAGGAGTAAATATATATATTTCATCTTCCCATATTACTGCGGTCTTTTTCAAATACAGTCGTCGGAGAAACTTTGTACTTTCTCCGGCAAACAGTTCAAAGGGAGGCGGGGACGAGACATTTTTTTTCTTCCCGTGCAAATGCCATCATCGTAACTCGTAACGCTATTACAAGAAGATTTGTAATTTAGGCCACCCTTTGTCTGAAAGGATCTTTGCCTGGAGCAGGGCACAACAAAACCTAACCATGAAAAATACAAAGTGAAGGTGGCGGCGAGAGGACTTGCGGCCTTGTCTAAGCGTTTTGCCACCTTGTCAGCGTAAATCAGATGAGAAGAGGCAAGTTCGCGAGCTCGCCATACTTTGGCCCTACTCATTACCGCCTCAAGTGTGTAAGTAAGCCGAGCTTAATCAACACTAATGGATGGATGTGTGGAAAAGTTGAAGCATCGTTTCTGCAACAGTCAAAATCAATCATGCTTCCGATGTTTCTCTCGGCGAAAGTTTTGCAAGACTTTGATCCTGCGGCGGTATCCGTGGCCTAATGCCCGGCTTTTAGATACGAAACATTGCACATCAAACTGATTATTCGTGTGGCAGTAGCACTTGGACTTTATTTACGCTGTTGGTCTCGCGGTTCGTGGAAAAGCTAATGCGTATGTTGCTTATTGACGGATTGAGAAAGAGGGCAGGCCTTTGGTGAGTGCATGTTATCATTATACAGGGCGATTCAGGGAATGTAACCCGAGCCGGGAAGGCAATATGTCACAGCGGATTCAGGATTTCATGTCCTGTGGAACGGGGAAAAGTAAGATCTGTCCTATCAGGCGAGCCACATGATGGCAGATGGCAAAAGATCTTTACATGTCGCATAGATCACCTTGGCAATGAAGGTGATACGTGTCACGATGGGTTTTTACTACAGGACATTGGGCTAAAAGCCGTCGTTATGTACTATGCGAAAATTGTTCCTTGGATGGCGACAAGGTGAGGCAGATGGCTATACGCTATTTTTGCAAACCTTCACAATTTCCGAGTTTATTCCCTGTCTCCGTATAAACAGCCTTAGCACTACGGAACGTGGAAAAAAATCCGAGTATGGAAGACTTTTGTCTTCAAGACTCTTCTTAACGAAGGAGACTCCCGCTGGAAGCGTGACAATTTGTCCAAGTTATGTATCCATACGTACATACACGTGAAAAACAGCAAAGTACCCGAGGCATGATCCGCTCACGGTCCATCAATTTATCAGCATTAGATTGACCCCGACCACGTCAAGACAATCATGATTGTGGGTTGTGGATAGCTTGATGAAATGAGTATAGTATGCCTGCGTTCGTGTGTGTTGATAATAGCGAAGCGACAATATTTTGCGGCAATGATGGAGTAGCAGGAAAGGTACACAAGTTGATGGGATGTTTATACAAACGGCTTGTAATGGACTTGTATTACTTGTTTACAGGGGCGACAAAGAAACATGAGAATTCAAGAAGAAGCAGAAGAAATACGGCTACGTTTTTTATGTTCATGTGGAATGCATGAAGCGTAAAATATACGGCGTATCAGTCTTGAAGCAATGAAAGTATAGGTTTGGCCCCATGGTGAAAATGTGCTGACTTGCTGGATGCAACTTACACTTTGTTACACTACATTAGACAGGAGATGCGCCGAAATTTCGCCAAGACGTACTACAAACACGCCCGCTTTTACTACCTTTGCTCTGCCGCAAAAGGCGTCAAAAACTGGAAATGTGAGAAGAAAAGTGTAAAAGATATACACAATTGAGAAGAGGGGAAAATGGTGTTTCACTTTAGCTTTCAGCCGGCACTTGGTTATAGCTTTTGAGATGTTGGGAGAGAGAACGTGTCCGGTAGACTTATTCATGTAACGCCCTTAAGTTTGAGACGAGAAAATGAGGTAAATAAACGGCGGTATTTGAATGGGTGAAAGTTTACATAAAACTTTTTGGAACATGTGCTTCCATGTATGGCCGGAAACCCTCAAGCAGATCAAGACCGAATTTCGCCCTCTATGAAGCTTCACGTACGACATTTACGCCGGTTCTACCTTCAACTCGCTGACTTACAGAAGAAGGAGAAGAATACCTTTTTCCTTGGATGCTCCATGAGGACGACGAGCTTGGGTTGAGAAAGCAAGGCAGCCTACAAATACATAACAGTTGACGGATCAAAAGGTATTTTTTCCCTTGGATTGATCAAGGTTTTATTGCTCCGGTGGTGGCGGCGGCGGATTTATCTCAGAGTGGATTAGAATAAGATATCATTAAGAGAGTCTTGTGTGAGGGAAGATTTCCTAGTGATTATCACCGGGATGTAAAACAAGGCTCTGGTGGAAGATTTACAAGGATAACATGTCGGGTGTACATTAAGCGCGAGCGCTTAAACAAGATCGGGCAAGTAAAGTTGGCTTGTCAAAAGATAAAGCGGAGGAAGGGACGAATAAGTTGTTGGCTGTCATTGAGTTGGGTTTATAAATGGACCAATTGGGAATGAAGACTGCAAAAGTCCCTCAAGGGAGAAGAAGGAAATACAAAGGGACTTGAGATGGCGGCAAAGTGGAATGGATAACAAGATGTATATAAATCTGAGCAATAAATAATAGCCAAGTGAACGTGTTCACGTCAACGAGCTTCACGAATCTAAAGAATGCAGAGGGAGATGTTGCATAAGTAGGGTTTCATGCCGAACATTTATACTTTAGCTTTAGCACCACATTACATTCGCCAAATTCCAGGACAGACAGATGAAGATGAGAAACAATGTCGGATTGAGATTGAGCTGAACAATTCGCAAATGAATGGATCGAATTTTTCTTGTTCTGCTACCTCTACACCTACACACTCCAGTTGGCAATTGGACGAATACCATGTATCGAAATGAGAAATTCGCGGGAATATAACGGCAGCTCGAGGACCCACTTTGCCCGATGAGTTTTCAAGTGGTTTTGAATTTGTTCTATATACGTCTTCTATTGTCCATTGTGATATGTCATGAAATATTATTTTTCAAAAGTCCAAAAGAAAAGAGACATCTCATCCGACTTGAGATGTGAGGTGCTTTTCAAGAAACCCAGTACTTTGTACATGATGAAAATTGGAGGAACGGCGGTCAACAACGGCTCTTAAGCGGATGACAATGGCGATGGGGGTTGAGGAAACGCCTTGGGTATGTACGTGGTGAAAGAATGGCGAATTGAGGGGAGAAGGATTCGGTCGGTGGGGGCAGAAGACCATGGAGGACTTTTGTGGCAACAATAGAAAGAAGAATCTATTGAGGAAGAAGGATTTGGGAAAAATTGTGAATTGTATTGAGATTGCGACGAGTGTGAGTGTGTGGCAAATATTTGTTGTGTTGCAAAGGTATGACAGGAAGAGGGCGGAGTGGAGAAAGAGTTGGAGAAATGCAGCTGGAGAAACGTCTGTTCTTCTAGAGACATTTAATTTTGTCGTTGTTGTGTATGTGGAACAGAATTACAAATGTCCTGTTTTGAGAATGCGAGAGAGACTATGTGAGACGGTTCTTGTCGTGCTTCTTGTGTGTGTGTGCTTTTGTTACAAGAAAAAGGCCGAGAGAAAGTGGTCGAGGAAATATTGTCTTTGGCATTCAAGCACGGGCTTCCATGTCGTTAGTCAGGCGGCTGGATTTGAACGAGATGAAGTGGGAAAGAAGGAAAAGTGGAAGACGAAGACAAGAACTGCAAGCTTTGTAACCATCGCAGCCCCCGTGGACATGCTACTGGCACACACAACAAATCGCTTCCTGTATTCCCATTAGATTAATGAATCAAACAGAATATTTTGTATTTCACCCCAATAAATATACTAAAAGAATAAACGCACTTTTTGCCCTACAGTCAGAGTGAATTCCGTGATATGTCACTCTAACTTTTTTTATGGAACTTGTGAATTTAATACAAAAGCGCCCGCTACATTTTTCGGTACCAGGATATATACATCTGCGTGGGAACGAGATCAAGGTACGATCATCGGACAGCAGCTTCTGTACGTCATTTACACGCTAAACACGTTTATTCACAATCGAAACAGTAAACGGAGACAAATTAATGCAGGGACGGAAGCCGGTTGATTAAGCGAATGTAGATTAACGTTGTTGCTAGACTTTAGCAAATCCGATCAATCGATATTTGGAATCTATTCATCGCCATGAGTTTCTGGGTTTGTTGCGGCGAAATCAAGCAATTGGATACAAGGAGCTCTTTGTTCCGGTCAACAAAATCTGCTCAAGTGGAAATAGTACATAAGACCAATTGAATTCAGGCGCCGTCCTCCTTTTCCTGCTCTTGATTGACAACAAGTAATTATATGCACACTTCTTTACATTGTGAATACGTTTTGTAAAATCTTTCGAGACGATTTGTACTTCACCAGACATTTCAAACAAAAAAATGGATTGTAGATACAAAAATTCCAGTAATTTAGATCCTTGCGTTTCTTGGACACATAAACTTTGCTAAATCGTGGAAGATGAAAATTTCTCTTACTTTTTTACTTGCACTTTACTGAAGAAAGAAACCTTGTCTTTGCGAAAATTCCTCGTACGTTTCAAAACATATCCGCAGCGGTGTAAGGGTTGTCTGTCGGTCCTGATCATGATGAAAAAGATTAATGATTTGCGGAAGATCATCTCGTGCCACGGATGAATAATCATGATTTATGCAACGTGAATTTGGCGAACGCGTATGATTGGAGGCGGATAGCATGTATTATTGTAAAATACAACTGTATATACATAGCATGAACTTGAAGAAATATAAAACTTTCTGTCTGAAATATGAAAGCCAGTTAGCGCACTCCACAAGGCGGGTACTTGAAAAATCATACGTTTTAAACACAGTATCAAAGCTTTTATGCTTTATTTTGGGGTAGCAGGAGCAGCTGGCTGAAACACTACATACAACATTTGATTGAAGACTACTATTACTCGGACAAAGTTTCATTGAATCTCTCCACTTTTTCATCAGCGAGAACCAATTTTGAAAAGCAAAACGTGTAATTACTTGGCTGGGCTTGAATCAAACCAATCTGGGTTGGCTGCGTACATGGACACAGAGTGAAAGTGTAGTGATTTGTGTGGGATTGGTTTGCAAGGTTTGCGGAAGCAAATTAAAGGCGGTGCGTGCCTGATTGCACATACCCAGTGACACATGAAGAATTGCAGAAAAGTTATAATGAAAGCCCGCTGTTTCCAATGGACAAAAATGCTCAAGTGGGCCTCCTCAAGTCCTTGAACGAGAAAGCAAAGCGCTAGTGGAACATTCACAGTGAAAGTCGTATTTATGTAGCTTGATCAGAGAATCGGAATTTACCTTATTATGCATGACATGTTTCTTGCTCACTTTTGTCGTTTAATTCCCCGTACGGTAATTCAGTAGAGCTATTTGATCGTCATTCAAGTTTATATTTGGAAGCAATCACGACGCCTTGTCGGAATAAGTATGTGGAAGGATCGGCATCTGCAGGTATTTCTGGATAAAGGATTTCATTGTTCCGTATACCATAGATTAGAGAGTGAATGAAACTAAAGCCAATGAATATACATAAAAAGGTGACATGAGACGTCGAAGGAGGAGAGTCCGCGGTTTTATTGGATTGCCTCGAAATGGACGTGATTGAATATCCCAACAAAGTTTTTCCCCACTTGCAGAATCCCGCACTGCTTCTGATGATGTAAAAGTTTTCGTGATGGAATTAGTTTGCTTTTGCAGGATGCTTCTTCTTCAAGAGAACGGACACGAGAATATGCATTTCTCGCTTTCTCCTGGGACCGCTGACGTACATAATGAATGCGGTCTATTAATTATGATGGTACTTGATATGGAATCAAAGTCGCCCAACTCAACTACAAGTATGGGAAAGCACACACGGATTGGAATCCAAAGGCTTTAAATTTATATGGAAGGTGAATTGAAATCGAAATTACACATTTTCCTAATTTCGGCAACTTGAGAGCAAGATTCGACAATATTCGCTCGCGTGCTCTTGACGATATCGCAAAAACAATTTGGTTCAAGTATACGCTGTGAAATGAAATGAAACCGTCGCTATATGAACGTGCATATTTGTACCATGGTTTCCAAGTTGGTCGCTTGTTTGTGGTTTTGCAAAATCTCTTTGATGGCAATATTGCAAGCGAAACAGCAAGCTGCTCCGTTTCATAAAGCAATACCCAGACGAATTGCAAAAGCATAGGCGGCTTTCGCATATATGTCGTGGCATGTGTTTGAGCTGAGGTAATTGCTTCTGATGGAGGTCCCTCGTGTACGCTTTGTTCCGCTCACGTTTTGAAGGGCCGCATTCAAGTTTTCAAGGTCAGTTTGACAGACTGGGTTGCAGATCCTTGACTTGAAGCGACATAACAACGAGCGCCTCAAAAAATCATGGCTGTGGTTAAACATGGTAGACCAAAAGACCAGTTGAAATCCCCGGTTAGTCTTGTGAACGAAGCATCTGCAGCAACTTGTGTGTTGGAAAACTCGCAAAAGCTGATGTATATGAAAATCTTTACGACAAGCTTCTTTGGAAATACATCATTTGGATGTCAGTGGGAAATTTATGGCAGATTGAGGTTTCCCTTTGTGTAAACACAAGCGGCTGTCGCAGGACACAAAGAAAGGACGGAGCTCAACTGAAACGTTGACTGGAATTGGCAGGGTGACACTTGTACCCGTACATAAATATGTACGGAAACTAAGAGTATCACTTTTGTGTGTAGAAAAGATGGAGCAACAACTTTTAGAAATTGAGACAAGTCTTCAGTGTCATCAAGTGACGAAGATAAGGAGCTTTTAATTAACAAACGTGATGACTTGCACCAAAAGTTATTCATCGTCCAATGATGGCAGATAAGGCCAAAAACTATTAGCGCTTTGACTGTAAACAAATGCACATGTTGTTTTTGGGAATTTGAGGCTTCCATAATCAAGTTGGTTTCCGTATTAATGGAACGTGCGTATTGACAATTGTATTAAAGTAAATATTCTATTTAGTTTGGTTTGTTTTTAGTGGGTGGAGAAATCGGATGAAAGTGATTGAAGTGTGTCAGGATATATACAAGTTCATTTTATGGACAAAATTAATTTTACTCGGGAAAGTTATGTATACAGGCTTGATTAATGTTTTAGGGCAAGCTTTGAAGTTTTATTTGTATGTAACTTACAAAAGGGTTAAATCAGCAAAAGGCTGGATTAAATGTTCAGAAGATTTTTTTGCTCAGAGCTAGATTTTGATATGTACGGCATAACATTACCATTCCAAGTAAAAGCTTGAATTTGGTCCAAAAGTTTGAAGAAGAGGTCGCCAAAGGAACCGGATGCCGGTGCACGAAATCGCTGGAGAAAGACCTTTAAAAAATATAGGGACGGAAATCTCGAGGTGAAATATTGAGATTTTTTGAGCACGTAGAAAAATAAAAACTCTTCTCGTACATGTTTCTCGTTTTGTTCCTGTGCCTTCATTTTTTGAAACGTTTTGAAGACAACACTTTTGCAATGGAATGGCTTTGACGAATAGTAGCTGCTATTTGCTGAAGCTGTACGCAAAGGGCAAAGAGCGGAAGCCATTTCTTTTGTTTCCTCCAGTTTCCAGCTGAGAGAAAGTAAAATATTTTGAAAGGTTTCCGCTAAAAGAGATGCGCTCAAGCAGTGAATAATTAAGCACTAACGTCTTTCACCATGATACAACCTCAAGGGCTTTCAGATCTCTTTCGAATTACGTTAATGGAAAAGATTGGTAGAAGAGTTCGGCCTCGGTTCCGTGAGGGAATCAAAAAGGTCCTCGCAAGAGATTTCATTGCAAATACCGAAAAATTTTAGACTTCAAACCTGCGAAAAGGTTATCAAAGCAGCATTCAAAGCATACAAAATCTGGCTACAACAAAAAACTCCTGTGGTATTGTTGAGAGGCTCTTTGCAGACTCCAGGACGCCGCTTCGACCGTCTTTCGGACATAAGAAAGCTAAAGAAAGGCTTTTGCGGTCAAGTGAAGGGGCAATAATATTGCTGAATCATGTTCTTTGGCTCGGTGACACCCCAAGATTGATGGCGTTAATTTCATGCTTAGTGAAAGCATATAAAGCAGTTGGGGTCATGTGTACTCGGTCGAGGGGACTTCCGCCTTTTGAAGCCGCTTCTTTCGTTTCCTAATTCTGCTTCCGGTGCGAATGGCAATGTTTTATATGCTCACCGGTTAGTTGGGCCATTACTAAGTGAACGGGTCAAGGTTTATTTGGTAAGATTCATTCAAAAACGGAATGATTTAAGAAATGGGGCTGTTTAGCGTTGTGAAAGCCTGGGTGGAGATTTCCTGAAAGTCAGGGAGCGCCATCTTTTGGCTAGATGTATCCGTTTCAACGGAAAACGTCAGATCGTCGGAGAGGAAATTCTGGGGAGAGTGAATCGGCAATTTGGTGGGCAATGAACGTCTGCAGCTGTACCGTGTATTCCGCGTAAGTGTAAATCAAAGGAAAAGAACGGAAGAGAAGAAACGTCCGAATTCCGGCTTAATTTCAGAAAGTTTTGGAAGTTAATTACTATTTTTATTTTGCTGGTGCAGTTAGTAACTACAGCGTGATATCTGAATATCAAGGTGAGTTTCTGTTGTAAGGTTTCGATTGGTTGACATTTAACTGTTCAGATTGAATTTTTGTTGTTTAGCGGCATTTACAGTTTATGGTTTAGACTAAAAGTATAATTGTCTTTTGCAGACAGATTTTACAGACAATCAATCAACATCGTTTTTTCGAGCATCATTTGAACACATTTGATCAAGTAAGTTGTGCTAAAGTTTCATTTGGTGCGTCAAAACGTTGATCAGGATTGGGTAACTGATTTTTTGTTTCGATATTGTAGAATGGCGGACGTTGCAAAACCCCCTCCTCCCACCCAGGAAGATCCTACCAAACTGAAGGACAAGAATGCCAAGCCTGAGGATAAGAAAGAAAAGGTGGAAGAAGATTTAAGCGAAGAAGACAAGCTGTTGCAGGTTTGTAATAAGTTTGCTGGTTGAGGTTGTGATGAATGAGATCAATAGCTGACATCCTAGTTTTGTGAATGCAGGAGGAATTGGACATGTTGATCGAAAGACTGACTGAGCCCAAAACAGAACTTTACAAGCCTGCTTTGCAAAGCTTGAAGACTCTGATCACGCAAAGCACAACATCGATGACTTCTGTTCCAAAGCCTCTGAAGTTCTTGCGTCGGCACTACCCAGCTCTGAAGGAGACAATTTTTGAGAAGATTCAAGATCCGCAAACTAAATCTGAATGTGCTGACGTCATTTCAGTACTTGCGATGACCAACACGGAAGGCAGAGAGTGCTTGAAATACAAGTTACTAGGGGCCAGTAAGGTTGTTGGCGAGTGGGGTCATGAGTATGTGCGTCATTTGGCCGGAGAAATCTCCCAAGAATGGTACGTTTCAGGTTATTTGAATGTTCATCTGTGTTGTGAACTTATGTGATGACCAGTATTTTGTTGATATTTCAGGTGGGAAGAAAAATCTCAAGCTGATAACAAGAGACCGCAGTTGCTGGAACTTGCGGAGCAAATTGTACCATACAACTTGTCTCACAACGCTGAAGCTGAAGCATGTGATTTGGCCATGGAACTGGAGCATTTAGAAATTTTGGAGAAACATGTGACGGAGGATACGCACAACAGGGTCTGCCAGTACATGTCTAGCTGTGTGCCTTTTGTACCGGATCCAGAAAATAACAAGTTGCTCCAATGCTCCATCAACATCTACCAGAAGTTCAATCGGTGGCCTCAAGCCCTCCGGGTGGCCATGCAGTTGAATAACGTCGAGATGGTCAATGATATCTTGAGAACGTGCCCTGATCCTGTTGTTCAGAAACAATTGGCTTTCATGATCGGAAGACAACAGGTAAATGCATACCAAGAATTTTTACAAGATTTCAGCTTGGGGGTTATATTTTAAAAATGATTGTTACTTTTAGATTCACATTGATGTTGACGATGATGCAGCTTTGCAAGAGCGTGTCAACGAAATCATTACTAACAGCATGCTGAACCAAAATTTCCTGGCTTTGGGCCGTGAGTTGGACATCTTGGAACCGAAGACTCCTGATGAAGTCTACAAGACTCATCTAGGTAAGGCTAAAAAGGATATTCGATAATTTTCAGTTCTCTATTAAAAACTGGGTTATTCATGAGCTTATTCACAATTTTAGAGGGAACAAGGCATGCTTTCGGAAGCCAGGTGGATTCAGCTAGACAAAACTTAGCTGCCTCTTTTGTATCCGGATTCGTTAACGCTGGTTTCGGCAAGGACAAGCTTTTGACGGAAGATGGAAACAAGTGGTTGTACAAGAACAAGGAACACGGCATGTTGTCAGCAACAGCTTCTCTTGGTCTTATCCTCTTGTGGGATGTGGATGGTGGCTTGTGCCAGATCGACAAGTACTTATATTCGGCTGAAGATTACATCAAAGCAGGAGCTTTATTAGCTTGTGGTATCGTAAACTGTGGCGTCCGGTACGAATGTGACCCAGCTTTGGCCTTACTATCGGACTACGTTATGCACCAAAGTCCAACTATGAAGATCGGAGCTATCTTGGGCCTGGGATTAGCATATGCAGGCACGAACCGCGAAGATATCATCCAATTGCTACAGCCTGTACTTCAGGACGAAAATGTTGGGTTGGAGGTTATGGGTCTGGCTGCCCTTTCTTGTGGTCTAGTATCAGTAGGAACTGGCAACCCGGAAGTCACGTCGAACATTCTACAGTGCATTCTAGAGAGGTCAGATGCTGAACTCAAGGATAATTACGCGCGGTTCATCGCTCTGGGTCTTGGCTTATGCTACCTTGGCAAACAAGATGCAGTGGAAACCATTGCTGCAACTCTAGAGGTCAACCCAGAACCATTCAAGTCTATGGCAACAACCCTCGTGGAAGTTTGTGCGTATGCTGGAACTGGAAACGTCTTGAAGATCCAGAAGTTGTTGCATGTCTGCTCTGAACATTATGAAACAGCCCCCGAGCCCAAAAAGGACGACGATAAGAAGAAGAGCAAGACAAAGGACAAGAAGGACGAAAAGAAAGAAGAGAAGCCCAGCACATCTACTGACGGTGCCGCTGCTGGAGCAAAGGACAAGGAGAAGGTTGTGGACTTGTCTTCTCAGCAAGCAGTTGCGACCCTTGGCATTGCTTTGATTGCAATGGGTGAAGATATTGGGACTGAGATGGCTTTCCGTGCTTTTGGGCACCTTCTTCGCTATTGCGAACCTGCTATCCGACGTGCCGTACCTCTAGCTCTCGGACTTCTCTCCGTCTCCAACCCCAGACTGTCAGTCCTTGACACCTTGAGCAAGTTCTCCCACGACGCTGACTCCGAAGTAGCTTTAAATTCAATCTTTGCAATGGGTATTGTTGGAGCCGGAACGAACAATGCTCGAGTTGCAGCTATGCTCCGTCAACTGTCTCAGTATCACGCTAAGGACTCGAACAGTTTGTTCATGGTTCGGATAGCTCAAGGTCTCGTCCATCTAGGAAAAGGAACTCTAGGTCTCACGCCTTTCCACTCAGACCGGGCTTTACTGTGCCCAGTAGCTGTTGCAGGATTGCTCAGTACCCTCTTTGCTTTCCTGGATGTCCGTGGAATGATTCTTGGACGTGGGCACTACATGCTGTACTGCCTCGCTACAGCCATGAATCCTCGCATGCTTTCAACTTTCGACGAAAATCTCCAACCTTTGCCCGTCCCAGTACGCGTCGGTCAAGCTGTAGATGTCGTCGGAGTTGCAGGAAAGCCTAAGACTATTACTGGTTTCCAAACTTACACAACCCCTGTGCTGCTCGGTCATGGAGAAAGGGCGGAATTGGCTACCGATGAGTACATTCCTCTAACGCCAGTCTTGGAGGGATTTGTAATTTTGCGTAAGAATCCGGAAGCAGACACGTAAATTAATAACCAGCTTTGTAATTGATAGGCTATTTGAAACTTCATCTCAAACGTTTTATACAATAACTCTGCGCTATTTGCAAAGTTTGTCGATGTACACTAGTTGTAGCAGTTCTATGCCCTTGTTGTTATACATTTGCAGAATTAAAATCCACAACATCTGTACTCGATTTTTGGATTTTTCTCGATAAACATTTATTTCTTTTTTCTGACATTGCACAGATAGTTTTCATGCACACGAATTAGAGTCAAGAGCGACGATTAATCATCAGCATAATTTCCAGCGCTCTGTCTCATATCAGAACTTTTCTTGGTATGGAAGCATTCTGATTGATGAGTATATCAAGATTTATAAGATTTGACTTTGACTACTTCACTTAATAGCAATTAGCGATAGCTTCATTTTGTTATTATCGAATGTAGCATTTGCAGCTCTGATAACAGATCGATAGGATCAAATCGTTCTAGGACTAGGAAATATTTTACAGTCATATCACAAGTACATCAACGTGAAATACACTGTCCAGAAATCGTCGTTTTATATTAAATTTTTGCTTTGACTAAAGTATGTTGCACATTCGCTAACAAAACATGACCTCTGATCTTGAAAAGTACGCCTCATCTATCTATATACAGCCTCCACCAAAGCTACTCCTATTGCATTGAACATTCATTATCATCCATATCTACAAACTGCATCTAAAACGCAAGTCTCCCGGGACTGGTATCTAAAGAATTTTCTTAATTTACACAAACGTTTGCAGTGGAACTAGACAAGCGGACTCTAATAGACATTTCTCAAACATCAAACTAGCGGACTTGGTAGAGATATTTGCAGTAAGTTGATAGAGATTTAGATTCATAGCATTTTAGGAAAATATAAAAGCAAGTGCTGAAAATATTTGTGCGACGATTGCATTGTTGATTTTGACTACGTTGCATATATCACACATGGAATGAACATATTACATATATCAGCGCTGACTTGAAGTTTGAAGGCAACATTAGCAGAGAACATTTTAGTTTAAGTGTAGCAGGTAGGTCACAAGTTCATTGAGGCCTCGAGGACCTATGATAGGCATCGATGTCTTTCGGTTGAAACCTGTACGCAACTTACTGCTAATGCTATGGCAGCAAGATCTCAAAATACTCAGAGATTTTGTTCTAGCCAGTTGACTAAGGCTTGCTCGTTGGATTCAAGCCAGCGAATGTTTAATCGAATGGTCTCCAAGCTTTGGTTCAAAGCGCGGGCTCCAGACCCGACGTCCACGTCTGTGAAGTAGGTGTTCACCTGGAATTTAATACATTGTTCAGTTAGAGAACTGTTGTGGATTCTTTACAAACGACTGAGAGAACATTCTTACTTCGTCGTAATCGAATTCATTGGAAAAGTGTGCGACCACTGAAGTTATCAAGCCGCCCATTGTGAAAGATCCCTGGCCGAAAATAGTCTGATAGTGAGACCAATGCGCCCGTAGGTGGCGCCAAGCAAGCAATCTGCCTGCTGGATTCGCAGCTACCACTGGAAGTACTGTTCGGACGTCTTGTGGGCGAATCTTATCACGATCCAGGCATGCCGCCAAGTACCTTTGGTAAGGATGAAAATAATGCCTTGTTCTATGAAATTTAGCAGTACATATGTACTTTGTAAACTTACTGTTGCAGTAGCCATGGATTCCTTGCGGCTCCGAGGGCCTTCAGTAGCAGCTTCCGTTCGCTCGGTACTTGGGTTCTGTTGTACCTCGCCCAACAGTGATCCCAGGCAGTGGCTCCCCCGTATTTGACGCCTAGCAATCAAAAGTCATTTAGAAAACTATAAAAATAGCATGAAGTCGATGGATTCAAGGAGACAATGAAGTACCTGCAGAGTAAACAACTTCTCGGAGATTTGGAGGTACTGCGGATCCCTTGGTCCTCCAATTGTTGAATCTTTGGTTGGCCTCTTTGACAGCTGATTCATTGTCGACATAGACTGCTGCATACAGGATGTCACTTCTCAATAACCTGCAAAGGAGTGTCAATAAGCCAACTTTCGGACCCATTCATGCCGCTGTTAGAATGTTGAATCCCAATTCATACTTGACTAGATGAGATCCATTGTCGTTCCAACCGACAAATTTCACGACTGGTCCGATCAATTTATCCACATACTTTAGAAGCATTCTGTGAGCTGGACTATCAAACAAAACCTTGCTCCATGCCCGGAAGTGTTCGAGGGCCGTGGCCCATGGAACGTACTCGGTTTCTTTGACCAAGTACTGAGTCAACTCCAGAGGGACTTCAGCTCCTACTAGTCCGGCCCTGAAGGAGACGAATACTTTCAGTTACGAATATTCATGCCAAAAAATAAACTTGAGGCTGTTGATGACATACTTGCACAATGTAAAAGCATCGTCAATTAAGTTAGCTCGGTCAGTTGGAGTGAAGGCTGATGGATTGCTCTTAAGGACCCTCATCAAAGCAGCCCACAGTTTCGGCTCGTAGTGAACTCGGTAGAAGCCCGTTTGATTCACATTGAACTTGATCCAATTCGGTCTATACGGCAAGGAGAATTCGTCTGAAGAGAGAAAAAAACATTTGTAGCCATCAGTTTTAGAAAATTCAATTGCAAAAATCATCACTATATAACATACGCTCGGTTTTGTTCATCCATACAAATTCCATGCTCTGCTTCACGTCGCTGGTGTAGGAAAGTGGGATGTACCACTGGTATTCGTTATCTGAAACCGATGTCGGTCTGTAGTCAAAGCCTGGGTTGGCATCGATTGGCGACGTGTGGTTCAGGTCTGGTGGGCTCATCAAGAATCTCCTTTGGCTTGCTCGAACGGTGTGGTTGTCGATTCTGACAGTGATTAGCGGGAAGCCCATTTGTTGGGTCCAGGTATCCATGATGCTCTGTTAAGTATATTGCTTTAGAGCCTGCATTCCCCTCCTGAAGTCTACCAATTTTTTTGAGGACGGCTCACCTTGACTTGGAGTGTCCCATTGGTGCTCTGGCTCAGTGAAGTCCAAAAATCATCCGTTTCGGCATTCTTGAACTTGTTTTCGTTCAAGTAGTGCATGAGCCCTTGTCTTAGAACATCTTGACCTAGTACAGTCTTCAGCATGTACAGAATGGCTGCCCCCTGGTGGGATTAAAAGTCAGTTCGTTAGTACATTCACTCCCTTCCATACATGCAACGTTCGATGTAATACATTAACGTTTTTACTTTGCTGTAGGAAATGGTATCAAAGATGGCTTCGATTTCACGAGGATCTGCGACTTCAACAGAAATCGGATGACTGTTGTCGAGGGCGTCTAGAGCGAGAGCAGGTTGTGTTTTCTCCAAAACAAATTGTTCCATCATTTTCCAGTCGGGTTTGATATGATCCACGCCAACGTACTCGACGAAGCTAGCAAAGCCTTCATTGAGCCACAAATCTTTCCACCATTTCATCGTTACCAAGTTTCCGAACCACTGGGGAGAAAATACAAATATTATGACAGTTAATGGACGGTCGTCCATCATCATTCAGGGGCATTTTCTTCTTGTTTCTCGTATAGATTTCGGTTACCTGATGTGCAAGCTCATGGGCGACAACGACTGCAACCCACTGATGGGCTGTGGAGCTGCTTTCGGTGCTGTCGTAGAGTATCGACGTCTCGCGGTATGTAATCAATCCCCAGTTTTCCATGGCTCCAGCGCCAAAGTCAGGAATAGCAATAAGGTCTACAAACAATATTCGAGATAAAAATATACAGACTGCGACGGTAAACTGGGCTCGTTTTTGTGCATTAGCAACTCATGGATCTGAACTGAACCGCCTGAAGTGGAGCTTTTGAAATAACAATTATACCGTAAATGCTTTGCCGCTGGTTGTGCTTGTTCTTTTTATCATTCAGTTAGTCAAGAGCCGACTCCAAGATTGTGTGCTGGTTGTGAAAAGAAGTTTGGAGCGTCGGTTTTATGACTTCAAATGTATATAAAGGTAAGCGAAACTGTGGACTGTGAGTGGGAGATTTCGATATCAATCCTATAAAGGAGAAAGTCGCAGCGCAGCACAGTACATGATACGGAGGGAAGAAAGTTGTAAAACAAAAACTCACCTTGCTTCGGTAGCGGGTATGGAACGCCAAAGAAGTCATCGTAGTAGTCCATGAGCTGAACGGCAGTTTCCAAAGCAAAGACTGACTGGTTGACGAGATTTTCGGGCGTATGGATTGAAACCTTGACGTTTTTCCTGGTTGTGGCCTCGGTGGAATTGTAGTCACAGACGACAAAGGCGACCAAATAAGTACTCATTTCGACAGACTCGTAGAATTCATCTCGCCAAAGTTCAATGTTGTAGCCGTAGTAGACGGTTTCGATTTTCTTGATGGGCATGTTGAAGAGAGATTTGTGCTGGCGATCTCGAATGATGATCATTTTGAAGGTCGCCTTGTACTGCGGCTCGTCGAAGCACGGGAAAGCTGATCGGGCATAGGTTGGCTCGAAGTGAGTTGTTGCAAGCAATCTGGAAATTCAGTTTCTTTGATATCAAAGCTGCTCTACTTCCAAGACCGGCATATTTTAGAAACAAAAATTCTTTAACAAATTCCGTGGATCCCACGCTATGGTACACAAATTGCTAGCTTTTAGTTTGAGTAGTCGTAAAGTAAATACCTTTTCTCGCCTTTCGAATCGACATAACTGCTCAAGTAGAAGCCTTCCAGCTCCCGGCTGATGTTCGTCTGGAATCGGATCCCCAACGAGTAGTTCTTCTCCGGATATAATGGACTTTCGACTTCCAAGTAAATCTAACAAAGTTATGTTATGCAATCAATCCATCAGTAAACGTTCGGGAGCAATTGTGGAGCTCATCAAGAAGTTTCCTATTCAGCTCTAACTAATGGATGGAGGGAGTGGATATATTCCGAAATATAAAGGTATAAACAAAATATGCGCAAGAGTCCCAGGTTCCCACGCTTTATCATAGCATATTTTCGAGAAAGTTAACAAGAAGAGAGGATGCGGATAATGTTGGCTCGTTTGAATCGGGATTTGCTATGGTGGTAGGTGCCGGGGAGTAGAATTGATTAAGGGAAACAATTTATACAATTTCTATCCATTCATAGGATCGCATGCTCTGGCCTCATTAACAACTGCGGAAGGCCTAAACCGAATTTTTACAATATACGTATACATCTTCATATCTAAGCATTTCGGCTAGAAAGTTTTCGCTAGTTTCCCTTTGATAGATATTTGTCTCGCTTATTAGATTTCCGGCAATTTATCTAACCTTCTTACTCTTGTAGCTAAAAAGCTTCAAAAGTTGGCAAGTTTATTACTTGACCGAATAAGACTGAAGCTATGCTTTCTTACCTGCTGATTTTCTTCGTACTCGAGGAATTTGGAAATGTTGTGAGGTTCTTGAGGCTTGCCGTCAATTTCTTCCTTGAGCCATTTCTCAATAATGCGAAGTTTCTTGCTGTGCAAAACGATAACGTGGGTTTCTTCGGTCACTACAAATTGGATCACAACCCAACCTGCAAATCGAGCAACAACATCAATGTGTTAGGAGACCGTAACGAACGTTAACGAAGGAGCATTGCGTTTTGGACACTTGGAGGGCTTGAACGCATGCAAAAGCTTGGATGATGTAAGAGAATGGCTCATGTGTAATCAATTGGGTCGGCGGCAACTTACCAACGACTTCGAGTGTAGTCAGGTTGGGGTGGATGGAAATGGTGTAATGGCGTGGAAGCGTATGATTGGGGAGACGAGCGTCCTTGTGAGGGAAGTCTTCACCATTGGTCGCGATAAACTTTCCGGAAGTTTCGTCCTCGGTATCGTTGAAGACACCCGAAGTTCCCGGGAAGAAAGAACAACCTGTAATAAAGATGATACTAAAGGAACAGGTGGATGGAAAAGAAACACATTTTCACGGCCATATGAGGCTGTAATATTATTATTATTCATAAGAAGAAAGAAGACATCACAGATGAACTTACCATTCAACGGTGTGGCGAAAGCAATAAGAACGGCGATCATAAACAAAATGATGAATACAAACAAGGCTACCGCCATTGCTCGTTTTTGCGAACATACTGCGATCCGGTCTCGCTCGTACATGTTTCGCTTGCTCACGTTACCGGATTCGCCTGAAGTTGAAAAGGATTCCATTTTTAGGTTACTTTAAGCCCACATACTCTTTGTATAAACTCCCATCTTATTGTGATTCAACTATTATTATTACTGACCTGTGAGGAAGGCGACATCGTCCACTTCGTGTTCAGTCATTCTAACGCTGTTTTTACGAGCTTTCGATGACATCACTTCTGATTACAAAAGTAAAGGAAACCATTGGGAGGCTTATCTCGGGGACAGGGATGAAACAGGATGTAAGAATAACGCGAGCTACCAAAATCACACAATTTTTTTATCATTAATCACAAACGTTACTGATTATTATTTGGTTCACACTTTTGCTGGATCTGCACACGTCGTACTTGCTGCGGTTCACACTTCACACCGAAATGAACACCGAAATTGCTAGTATCGGACTCCTCCAAGTTTCCAAATGAACACATTAATTACTCTGGCGGCGTCCTCTGTCATTGGCACTGCTCCTACTACAAGTCATATATGTGGTGAAAGTTTGTGGTTTCTCCTGGTCCTCACGTGCTCAAGGGTCGGGGTGTCACAACCAGGAATTTTTTGGTCCACTGCCGGAGCATGCAGGTCCAGTAGTGTCACTTGCTCCAAGTTTTGATCGACTTCTGACGACAAGGTCAGACGACAAATTGACCAAAAAGGGCCACTAGCTTCTGACTCTTCGTTGGCTCCTTTGAGCGTCCTCGAAATACTGACAGATCCGAAGGATTTGTTACACACCAACTGCTCTCTCCCGTCCTCGGATCGTAAGACTTTCTTCACATGTTCCCCTCATTTCTCCTCTCTTTCATCCTTTCTTTTTCAAAGGCAAAGGGGAGAAAGCATCTCAACGTTGGAACTACTCTACTGCTGCTTGCTTGAATACGCCAACATCCCGAATTTTCACTCCCTCATCGTCCACTGTAATACCCGTCTTTCGCTCGAATCCACTGCCGGCGAATACATCTTTTTAGGACTTACTGCAGGGAATTATGTTATACTACAACCCGCATACATGTGCTGCCGCTGCCTTGCCTCCCATTTATCGATCCGCCCGCTATCACCCTTCGTCACTGGCTTTTCTACCCGGCATACTCGTAAATACATATTTGCGAGGGTTCTTTCCCTGCTGCTAGTGGGGCTGGGAAAGTGGAGCTCTGTTGCATAATCGAAATGCAACAAACGGGGAGAAATCCGAGAGAGGGTACAACCGCGTACAACCCGCATCTTTCTCTTCTTTCTTTTGCCAATTACTTTGCCTTGCACAATGCTGTCGTCAAGCCATTTAACTGCACCCCAGCAATTCAGTTCTGTGGTCAAAACCCAAAACATATATACAACATGCCGAAACATGGGATTCTGGAATCCCGATCGAATCTTATGCTGCGGCTATGTATGAGTCATTTTAACGAAATCTTGTACTATTTATGCACCTGCAACTGTGCTTGAGAGAATAGAGCAGCATTTAATTTTTAAGTTTTTTATTACTACTTCAATATATAGTGTTGACATTGGATATACAAGGAAGTTTCTAGCACCTTTGCGTATTGTTGCATCTGCACACAAATGCACATTTAGATCAGTACAATTTATACGATCATGTCAAAATTCATAAAGCGTGTATCTTTCCGTTTGTTGCAAGCTTGATTCCATTCTTCCTATCCTGGTGCATTTCTACACATGGCTTTTCAGATGTTGAAGCATTTAGATAAAATGTTAGCTATTGCTATAGCCTTACAGCTTTGAATTGAAGCAACTACTTTGAGGTATTAGTTGCTCTAAACAGGAGATAGTCAATTGTGCACCTGTGTGTTATACAGAGTAGTAGTAAGATAGGGATGGTACTAGACCCAACCGAACAATATGTAGTTGAAAATATATATAGAGATTATACAAATGAACTTAAAATGTGTATAGATACGGACATTCTCGACAGTATAATAATATAGTTACAGCAGTTTCATACATAATTAAGAGATACAATTACAGAAAACGGTCGTGGAATAGTTGGATTTTTCGACAATTTCCACTTTAACAATAATGCCGCAGCATTTCATCTTTTTACGCAAGTTAATCAAACAAGCATACCCGGTAAGAAAAGCACTTCTCATACTAAACACAAAAATATGGGAGTAATTATTGCAACAAGAATCTTTTAGCCTATAGCTTGTTTTTACGGGTTTTGTAAGTTTTGTTATTTTTTTTTGCATTTTGTTTTTTGATAAGCCTTAATTTTAGAAATTGTACAGCAGTCTCTCCTTTCATGACAGCTAGAGGTATATACCTATTCCTCGTCCTATCACCTGCTAAACAAGTTCTATAACTGACGTATGTATCGAATCCCGAAAGAGAAAAGCACGCTTCAAACAATGTCAAGCAATCACACAGAAAAGCACAACAAACTACAGTAGTCTATGCTAAATGTCAAATAGCCACTCTGAGTCTGCTGCTCTCTCCTTGCCACCGTGCAATTGTGACAATGTTTATAGCGTTCTAAATATTTAACAATATTGCGGTGTATTTTCATAGGTTGGTGTTCACCTATTCCTACGCGAAAATGAGTTGTTGTAGATCTGGTATTAGAATTTTGAAAAGTGACGCTATTACGTTTCCAATCGAATCAACTAGAATGTTGAAAGTGATAGTGATGACGATGAAATTTTAAATAGCTGGTTCGAAAGTATCAACTTCTTCTTCCTCTTGACTGATGCTCCAGGCGTCGATGTTCTTCTTACATGTTGTAGACCATATAGATAAAGTCCTTGCCGAGCGGAGCGGTCAACTCATTGCCAGGAGGTACCACGAAGAAGCCCAAGAACATGAAAGTACGGACCAGCATAGCTGAAACGTCAAGTAATCAACATTAACATCCATTACTCTGTTACATGACAAACGATTTCACAAGTTACACACGTGTGTCATCACGTAATACTTACCACGATCGCTACGGTCACGGGGGAAACAGACGATTGCATGTTGACAATGAAGAACTTCTTCAGCATATTCCAGTAATGCAACGAACGCCTCCTTTGAAGCATCCGGCAAGCACCCGTTCGGCACTTCGATGTACAAATTGTTCTTCAGCAAAATCGTGTCCCAAGTCAATACGGTCTGCGGGGTCAGAGGATACCGGAAAGTGATAACAACAGGTTGATCTTTCGACAACTCATCTTCCTGCAAAGGGGAAAATTGTAAAATGAGAATCTCAAAATAAAATTTCATTCAAGAATATCCTACTTACGCGTAAACTGCAGGGCTGGCTCAAAGAGAGCTCTTTAGCCTTCCCCACACCGCTGCTCTCCTCTATTCGGGATGATACATTGGCGGCGTGGGGCACATCAGGACCACCACCGAGGCCCTGCGCCCAGGGTTACGGACATTTGCATGGCCGGAGCGGGATAGGAGATACTGGAATCACAAAAGAATGCTTTCATTAGAACACATATTACATCCATTTCCCATGACGCTAGACGAAATAGTCTTGATGCTCGTAAAAGTAATGAGAATTGAAATGTAAACAGTAATTTGATACCTCCTATCTACTCTAAACTCATGACTGATAAGTCACGTGTTCCTTCCGATGCTCAATGCAATACGTATCTACCAAAAGTAAACTGCTGATAATAAAAGTATATTTTGATGAACGTTGCACAATCAGCCTCACGAGGAAGCGATTTGGGCATCAATTTGCCGCATGACCTATGATCTCGTCAAGCTATCCTAAAGTCTACATCCATGCTCTCAGCTAGTGGCTCCCGTCTTCTTCTAGAACAGTTGGTTTACTCTCTGCAAGTGAATCGACGCAATCCTACTTCCACCCGACGTATAGAACATGACTATTGGCAACCTTTTTAACCTGATTGCCATCTTGGCACTCATTCCAAAGAGACAAACAACACTTGCGAATTGCAACGCTTGTGTTTACACTCATACCAAAGTTGATGACGCCAATGGTTTTTATTCGGACTTGGAGGCAGCGAAAGAAAAGTACGGAGAAAGTCTACCTGGGAGTTGAGTGAGTTAAGCCGTTGTTGTCGGAGAATTCGGTACCTCTCGCAACCCGAAACGCCCTTCATAGAGGGTAAAATCGTAGCGGTAGCATTCATATTTATTACCCTTGACTCCACGACAACAACAAAACAGAGGCAAGCCAACTATTTTTAGCTGCGGTCAGAGGCTTTCTTTCATGTTGATATCTATCAATTCCCTATTAGCTTCACATGCCATGTATTTTGCATTGCATCATTTCCCATGAACCAAGCCGCATTATTCGGCGCAATCACGTTAACTATACTCTGGCCAGTTCGCCGAGTTCATGTAACGGTAACGACAGAATGTTATGACATGCTCGCCCGCCACTAATCTCACGTGTGTGCTACCAAGAGAACGTGGGCCCAAGATCATAGACATGGGAAAGCAATTAGAAATTTCGGTAAAGTCCAGTTCCAGTACTGGAATTATTTACAACATCAGCCTTGTATTTGTTTGACGTCTGTATTTGTCGGTTGGGGCATAATCTAAACTATGTCCCTGGACGCCATGCTGACGCTCTAGAAGCTCATGGAATCTTCATTAATCAGAGTAAACATGACGACGATGATAACGACAATTGCGTTCTTGATAGATCCAAAGTGATCCACTCGAGTCAACAACACGATGATTCCATATGGGTAGTTAATAAACTCGAGCATTTATTTTCTTGCTCACTGTACACTAACTTGAACAAATCGATGCCATTAAAACTGCTGAGCACATGCTTTGAGAAATATGCTTCAGTTTGATGACTAATCGGTAAATCGCTGAACCCTCACAAAGCCTTCTGACTATAAGATGGATAGAGCTTATATAAAGCTGGGTGACTTCTTGGACGACGACGATTCATGTTGATCCCCGTTGTGGGGCAGTAATAAGCAGTTATGCATTCATGTTTGACCCCAAATGGATTATGTTACAAAACCTTCCTAAATGTGTGTACGTGACAGATCAAGTCAACCATAAGAAATTGATACCATTTCCGAGAAAACAAGTAAAAACTTTTCCACTCTGACACCTCGCATGCAAGCACAATCCGGACTTTGTCAACGCACATTACAGCAGCATCCGATGCTCGTACTCAAAGGCTTGTTTGTAAAACTAATAGCCATTGTTTCAAGACTGAAAATTAAAACACGTCGAAAGATAATGACTTTAGTCGTTGTTTTAACATGTGATTGGCTCAACGTGCCGCGATTACGTTGACTAGCTTCAGCTATCATGGGTCAACTACGTCTTCTTTCTGGACAAATTGCTCATTAGATTCTTTAACAGTTCAACGATGATATGGAGCAAGTAGCAGTTTATGCTACTAGAATTCTAGAATTCCCGACCCAAGCAAATCGCACCTACACAGTTGAATGTAAAGTTAATGTCGCATGAATATATAGCTGTTGCTGTATACAAGACCATGTTGATAGTCTACAGAATCGCTGAGGTAGCAACTTCTCGAATCTGATACTATCTTATGTAAGTAGTGATGATAAAAAGCTCAAGTATTCTTATCCTGACGAGCTTGAAGCTGATGCTTGATCAGGTTATGCAAACGTTCGTCGATGCATTCGCCAGGATTTACCACATTTTCCTATTACTATATACTGCTGACCATCATCAGAAGCTCCCAAACCTGTTATGTATTTTTATTATGCATACGCCCAACTCGCTTCTTGGCGACCGACCACTTTTGTGACTTTGAACATTCAACTGTTCAGGATATCAAACAAACACAAAGGTGGTGCCGAGAGGCAACAAATCTTGAATCTTGAACAAATGTATGGACTACAGTCTTTTTCCACTTTCAGCAACTTCATAATGTTATATACATACCATGACCCTAACAAATCCTTCAGTTTTACATTAGAACGCTTCAACAAAACAGATGGTCCTCAACCTAATTATTCTATGAAATCTATAAAATTCAGAATGCCTTTCAGACCTCGCTTGCTGGCTATGATTGATGGCATGAAAACTTGATAGACTTGCTCTACTGTGTACTGACTGACGCTAACTAGAAAAGTTGTTTTGAAAGTAAGAAGTTATGGTAGCCTCTTATTACGAATACGTACTTTGCACCAAGGTGAAGAATCGATAATTCTGTAACACTATTTAATTAGAATTGATCAAAATTGAGCTTACCTCTCCTCCTCCTTTCTCATGTTACTCAAAATTAAGGCAGGCATTTTGCGGCTGAACTGATTACCGTGGATAAAGTTACAACTTGAAGAATTATTATTTTTTGTTGACAAATGTTGCGTTAAATTACTCGTCGAAAGAGCACTAATACTCATAATTTAGCAATCACAGAACAATCGGCTTCCCCGCCACACCTGGTTTGAACCTATCAAAAATATTTTTAAACACCTTCCAACAAAATGCACCCAAAGTTTGACTCCAACTTGGTCCTACCAACTCGAATGGTCAACGGCGAGAACACGAATACTGGGACGCTCGTCTGAAGCCTCAATTTATATCGTCCTCGTATCATCTAGTCCAAGTGAGCAGCTTTTCTTCCCGATCATTCAACATGCAACCTTTGCAGCTTGTCGACACGTCGCCCCTGCCAACGATAATCAATACAACACGTTGCGCTGCTCCTGCTCTACTGCACTGCACCATAATACAACTTCCAACACACGTTTCCTTGTGTGCACGTACAAAAGGCATCCCTTTCCACAGCTTCTAAAACTTCTAGAAAGAACGTGCATTAGAAGAACCAGAGATAGCAACTCCAGCTAGCAACAACGTTTGTCCGCTACCACAGCTGCTTTTCGGTCCCGACCTTGCTCTATACTGCTAGAAGAACACGTATATTTATAGATGACCATATCGCCAGCAAAACAAAAATTGGCAACGAGCGTCTTCCATAGAAATGTTTCGCACAAAAAAAGCCCTTTGGGCGCGACTCGAACAATTCCCTACAAGACTCCGAACGAATCCGGTTGAAACCGAGCGACCATTCATAAACATAGAATGAAGAAAAACAGAAACGTTTCTAGAAACTCGAAATCCAATCCAGTAGAACGGAATGACAGGGTGCACAAATGCTTTTGATAACGTTCACAAGTTTAATTACTTGTATCCAAAACATGTCGTACAAACAACTTCGTAATAAAACCATCTAGTCGTAAATTTATCATAGATCATCGTAATCGTCTTTCTTCATCGACACCCACATATAGTGACTCGCTTCGTGAGGTGCCGACGACAACCAACAACGACAATATACACATAAATACTATTAAAAATAGTAACTATCTTGATAACTATACAATTCTGTGTACAAACCACGTTGAGTATAATACACATTTAGAAAAATTACTGTTAATAACAAGATACTTCTTCGTCCTCTCACCAACTTAACTGCTACATTACGTTTCATCAGCACTGAGACAGTAAGAGACTCAGAACCGTCATAATAAGAAAATATTTTTCTCCTATTCAACTCAACAGTACCACCTACCTTCTTGATAACTCAATCAACTTCATCATTCAATCTACTGAAAAGTTTCTGGATTGCTCTCTCTTAAGCGCTGTTAGCTTTACATTTTCTTTTCTTCTTTTATCTCCTCGACAACTCTAGTTCCACATAGAAACAGCTCTCCGAAAAACTACCGTGTTAATGCTAATGCTCAAAAGTTCAGCAACATGTCACTGATGTCACAATTATAATTCTACAGTGCTCTAGTTGATGAAACAATTAAAGTAATTTCACAAAGCAGAATAAATAACAAGATTCGAACCCTTTTGACTCCAACTGAGCTGTCTTTGTCAAGTCAAGGTAATGGCATTCTGAACCATAACACTACAAAAATACTTATAAAAAGAATTATAACTCATGAAACTGACTAAGCAAGTTTTGTGTACGTAATAGAAGTTACGTACAGTGAGTGGGGAAGCTCTGCAGTGTTCACAATTAAGTACTATTGAAATTATTTTAGCCACCCAAACTTGATGGCGTCTCCTGTCATGCTTACTGCTATTCGAGGTTCACTTGAGTTCTTATCTGATGGCTTCGTTTGAGTTTCTAGGTCCAACGCCTCTTGAAAATAGGAGCTTCAAGTATTGAAAATTCAGGTGAATGTCACAAAAACGGAAGGAAGCACGCTGCTTTAATAAAACTACAACCTTAAGGCCACAATGCAGCGTGCTTTCAGGATAGGTGTAATTAAGGCCTAAGCTCATCTCCGGATTACTTCAATTCATCCATTTTTTGCAGTTCGAAGCACCGCAGAAACAATGGATTTTGTGTTGGTCATCTTCGACTTCGAACTTGTAGTCATACGCCAGTTCTTCTCCACGAGAGATCCTTCGGTTCGCAAAAATTATGATCCTTAATTCTCTGTCAACTTCAACAGTTTCAGCCACACAATTTGGATCGCAGGAGTGGTTGATGTAACGTGCCAATCCTCCACATAATGTGGCATCGATGACTCGTTCTTCATCGACTCGGAACATATAAATACCTCGATTCTGCGAAAAAATATTTTTCTTTCAAACTCCAAGAAAATTCAAAGTATTGTAGCATTCAAAGAAATAAGTACCTACCTGAGATTCATATCTTTTTTCTCGTGCCTCAGCCAGTTCGGACCTGATAATTTCTCCAATATATTCGATTACCATAGTGTGCTTTTCGATGTCCCGAGCAGCGTACAACCCCAGTCCTTGGATTTTAGATCTAAAAAAATTATTTTCGAATTGATGAAAATGAAAAAACACCGATAGGCTCCACTGATATATTCAATTACTAACCTTGCCAAATACACGTTGTTTCGCCATTCCTGCTTCATTTTCTTATACTGGGATGACTTTGAATGAACAAACTGCTTCGAATATGGACAAACGGCTTCACTAGTGGATGAAAATACACTCAGGCTGCTCACCGTCGAGGATGGTCGCGTAGACGCTCCACCGGTTCGTTGTGTGTGCGAACGCTTAAAGTGAGTCCTAAGCTTCGGCTCGGATCTCGCACATCCTGTAGGATTTATTGCCAATGGGAGTTCTAACAATGGGTTGCGACCATATTTGAAATGGTAATCTGTTAGTGTTTCAATTCCGGGCAAGGACTCCAACACCTGGTATCAAACGGCATTTCGTCACTTGACTTAAGTTCAATCCCAATCCCAATGAAGTTCAATGAAATAATATAGAAACCTTACCCTCACGATAGCGGGTTCTGTAAGACCGAACAGATCTTCTCCCGTTATATACTTTGGGAAAACTCTGATGATATTAGAGCTAGTCCTCAGAGCCGCAATCTTATTCAGTACTTGGTGCCACGCGCCCTGTGCCGTTGAAGCACGATACACAGCGTCTTTTGAGCCCTCTTCTTGTGGAGAAATACGGAATTCTGGCTTGCCTTCTACTTCATGAATCGAACAAATGTACTGACATCTTCTATTGCTCCGCTGCATACTCCAATAAAATCGAACCTGCGAAAAAACGAGATAGTAGTAAGACAAAAATTGAATTCTATTGTGATATACGAGTTTCTCAGTATGATACTTACAATCTTGTAACCAATAGGAAAAATGCAATTTGCCGTATGAAAATTTTGCAGCTGATGGGGTAGCAGCTGACCAACACTGAGAAATATTAGCGATCCGACGCGCAGTAAATGGTGCTGATCAGCATGGTGCATGACGGCCGCTACTTGACGATTTTCATCTCGCTGAATGTAAACGCGTCTGTACACAGACAAGTTGGTAAGTTCATTTTCCTTCTCTCCCTTGGGCGTATGAGCCGTGCAAAACACTGTCTGTAAACGTACAACAATCAAAATTGGTTATCTGGAATACAAGCGCATAAGTTGTACCAATGATAGAATACCTTGTTCTTGTAGAATGTGCACCCGTCTTTAATGGCACATCCTAGATGATATACAGAAGAACATCGGACTTTGAAGCATTTCACTGTTGCACCTTTCAACTTACACGCTACACAGACTAGAACTAAACTTTGCTTCAGCGCATTGTCAACATTCATCAAGGCTCCGCTCTCAGTTTCATACACTTCTTCAGACCACAATGAGCAATTCAGATGTAGCCATTTGTCGACATCGTAATTGAGTAACCTACAACATTATGAATGATTAATATTAGACATTTCTCAGCGGTGCAATGATTTATCAATAAAAAGATATTTACCTCCCCGGACCGTCAGAAACGCCATCTCCAAAATGATGGCAGAACATACATTTTCTTTTGTCATCAGGCATCGTTGATGGAGTTACAGTAACCTTCATTCGGAACAACATCTAAAAACGCAATCGATTAAACTAACGAAGCTGGCAAAAGCAAAATAACTGATTAGTAGAATAAACATACCTCGTTCACTTCCTTCTCTCCAGGCCGTTTGATTTTCGTTGGATTCAGCAGACCAGAATTCCATCTACGGTACCTTACTCCTTTCCATCGCTTCTCTAGTGGTTCATTTTCTTTCCTCATTGAGTCATACCCTTGGTTTAACTTTCGCTTGTTCTCTCCCAGTTCGAATGAGTCAGAGGATTTGAGCTGTGTAAACATCAAAAGAAGCGTAAAAACAGCTATGACTACCGCTTTATAGCTGAATAAACAATTCATTAATACCTCATCAGGGGAAAGATGTATGTTCCGTGCACCAGTAAACTTCAGAAGGCACTTTGAATTACAAAAGCATACTTCGTACGAATCTTCGAAAACCTCCGGTACAAACCCTGGTAAATCGTCTACTGTCTTCTTAACGACATTCTTGAACAGCAGTGCATCACATGTTCGGCAAAATTTCATTCTTCCATTCAAGATTCCTTGAACATCTACAATTTCGTTTCCGTCTTTTTTCTTGTACGTGGAGACATCGAACCTGCTGCCAAAAGCGTGGTCCGAAACTTGAACAATTGAAGGCGCCGAAATTGCCAAGGCGTTTGCAAGGTTTGTCAGCACTTCTTGTATCTCTCCAGCTGCAGCAGTCGTCAAAGTTAGGGTAACTGTAACGCTGTTTGTTTCTTTCAGCGGTGACGATGCCTTTGAGCGTATGTGAAAAATTCCCGCGCTGTTGTTTATGTTTTCCTTGTCCTGGAAAATAGCATATTAGATGTTTGTATATTAGCATTACCGTTTATGAAGAAAAGATCGACGCTGAAATCAAAATTTACCATCTCGTCTCTCATAAGCCTCAGTTCTCCTTTTGACGGCCGAATGGGAACGGGTGCAAATATTGGGATTACAGGCGAACTTCGTAAACACTGTCGCTCATCTGCATCGACCTCACTTATTAGCTTCAGTCCTGTACATTAACGAAACATTGAATGATAGTGTTTGGCTGAACATTAGCGGTTTGATCATCGATAAACACTGCTGCTAACCTGGATATTCATCACCGACATCTGAATTAATTTCGGGTGAAGAACAACTAACAATAGTGTCTGGGGTGCTGGCATCTCTAAATGGAGTTGGTGGTCTATCTTCAAGAACTTCAGCCCCTTCATCAGAAAAAGTAATAATTAGTTTCACGAAGACAAGAAACACGATCTCAAGCAAGCAAATTACCATGGTAGCCTGAATGCAATCTTGGAGTAGCAAATTCTTGATTATAAAATCCTCTGTTCAAGTTGGGCGGAGGAGAGGGTTCCACTGGAGATTCTCGTCCAAAGGGTTTGCAACTGTAATAGTCAGCTTCTCCAGATACAAAAGCATTGCCGAATTCACCATCTAACTCGCCGGTGCGGAAGTTGTAACCAACATGATTGAGTTTGGCGTAATCACCGGATCCAAAAATTGGACAGACACTGTAGCTTCGACACAATTCAGGTTCAGTAATAGTGACCGCAGGTAGTTGCTTCATTTGGCTGATGACGTTTTCCATGTAGCTATCATAGTCCTCCTCCGGCTTGGATCCCTGAGATATTGTCTACATTTTCAAATTACGAAATAGCTAATAAAACTTCAAAGGAACCCATTCCCATACCTTTCGCATTCTTTTTTTGGGTGGACTTGTTTGTTCCTTTTGAGCATTTTGGCGCTTCTTTGGCTGGTACTGTCTCCTCTTGGCTTTTTTTGCTTCGTCTCCTGGCTTTTTATTATCTGCAGATTTATGCACTAAAAATTAGCCACGAGTTTGTACTTAACTAATGCAGTTCATGAAAAATACCTGTAACGGTGGCAACAGCGTTCGTGTCACTTGCAACTTCATTTATGACATCTGCAATTGATGATGTACTGGTCAACGGTTTAGAATCAAGTGTTACAGCTGGAGCTTCAGTTTTTCGAGGCATTGCTTCCGCTACACGGCTTGCAGTAGACTGGGCAGGCGTTGGAATCGGCATAGGATGCACCAAAGTAGTAGAAGCTGTAACTGTGACAACTGGAATGGATATGGCCTTTGACCCAACTGGTGTTACTGTAAGCAAGATTGACTGTAACCAGAACCAACAATACCTCTTTAAATTAAGATGGATTCACCCTTGATTTTGTGCTCACCTTCGGCTGATTTTGGCTCAGTTTTGACTGATACTTGGAAGGGCGCAACAGCGGGTGTAGCAAGCGATGTGGGACGACTCACTGGAGGATTTGGCTGTGGAATTCTAGAAGCGGCTTCAGACAATTGCGATGTTTGAAGAGGTGTAGCCCGTGGATTCGAAAAAGTAGAAAGGGAAAAACTGGAATTGTCGGCCGGCGTTTGATGCATACTAGCACACCCAGTATTCTGAAGCAACTGCTTGAGCAATGCATTCTGAGATTCTGATTGAGCATTCTTGGCTGAAATCTGCTGTTGATTACTAATTGAAGTTGACAGCCTTGGGCCACTGAGAACCATTGGAGTGGGGTTGACATTCTGCATGTTGACTGTAGCAGGTTTTAGTTCCGGACGGCTAAAGACAGTTATCAGCGAAACCGAAGGGCTCTGGATGCTGTGTGGAGTTGCACTTTGAAGAGTTGGAAGCGGTAATGCAGCAGTACTCACCGCGTCAGCGACAAATGAGGTTAAAGATGTTGATGAAACAATAGGCTGGTTCATACTGGACATACTGGATGAGTTGGTGTACATAGTGTAAATCGACGAAGTATCTCCACCAGAAACTATTGAATTCACTCCAGCTTGTGTTTGCATAGGTCTGTATCCACCTAAAACGCCTACATTAGCCTGATACGCGCTTGACGGTGGTACTTCTCCTGAAACTGCAGTACTGAACGGCATTGGAGCCTGATTACTACTTGGAACGCTTGCTTGTGACGATGATACAGTTTGAGTAGAACTTTGCGATTCCATCATATTGTAGTGGACAGGGACGGACGTTTGGCTAGCAGGAACTTGCGGCCCAGATGGTTGAGAATTGCTATTACCCGTAAGCTCCATCATATTGGGTTTTGTCTCCACCTGGGAATCTGTAGGCCAAAAAAGTTATTTACTTATACGTACTTTTTAGCATCTCCTGAAGGGGTAAAGAAATCATGGAATCTTTTAACTTACCACTCGAACTCATGTTTGTAGAATCAATGCCGAGCTGTTTAGACTTGAATACAGGAACACCCGAGGCAACAAAATTCTCTTGTTTATGTCCAGCTGGCAAAATCATCGGACTAGTGGTATTCAACTGAACTTGATCTTCACAGTTTCGAAGGTCGGTTCCGGTAGAGTCGCTGACAGCATTGATTACATGCGATGAGCTTGGACCAGACGTAGTAATAGCCAAATTCACATCAACGTGATTGGCTTCGGACGCTATCGTTCCTTGGGTCACTTCATTCTGAGTTGGTGTAACTGATGACGAGGATGATGGAACGGTGCCATTCATCACTGAGAATGGATTACCACCCCTTAAGCCCAATTTGAATGGTCCATCGAACCAGGAAAATGTCGGGTACGGCAAGATGTGAGGATTCGAACCACCACCACCTCCATTGTTATAATCGACGTGACTAGTTTGCTGGTGTCCAGAAATCATGCCTACCAAATCAAACATTCGCAAAATTAGATGCATGCCATTTCTTACTTTATTAAGAACCAAGCTCATTGCTGATCGCTTACTTTCATCAACCAAACTAAAGTGAGGTCCTCCGCTATCAGATCCCACAGGCTGGCATATTGTTTGCATTCCAGTAGGCGTATGAGGTGCACTTCCCATGCCTCTAGGCGTTAATGGGTTTTCAACGCTCTGCGGTCTATCAGGAATTGGACTGGAAACACCGATGCTTCCACTCCCTGAAGGTCTTCTCATTGGTGACGATGCCGGCGAAACCCGATTCGGGTTCATCATATTCTATACACAAGAAGACCCATCATTAACTATGTAGCGATTATGCAGCAATTCAATGTATATGCTTCAATACTGTAACATAAGTTAATTAAATCACCTAGCAAACATTTTATATGCATTAATGATACGATTGAAATGAGCTCTTAAGTCTGAAAAATAAGGTATCCCAATCCCTGCTACGTTGTGTAATGCTAACAAACAGGTTTGCATTTGTGCCCATTTAATAAAGATGGGTTTGCAACGTGCCGCCAGTACAGAAAGATGGCTTACAATGTGCGCCCATTCATTTCTACTTGGTTTGCAACGTGCCGTCCTGGTGTACAACGTGCCGCTTATGAGTCCAAAGCGGTTTACAATGTGCGCCTGCATAGCTTTTTCTCTCTCTCGTTTCTGTGCTGTAGATTGGGGCAGAGAAGCTTGCCGTGTGCTATAATAGTGTGTACATACATGTATATGCGAGAGAGATGTGTGCACTTCAGGGAACCTTGTTCAAAAATAGTCTGGATTCAATGTTAATAATAGATGAAATAACGGTACCTAAACCAACGTTAAACCTGTAGTTAAAGTAAACAAAAAAGTACTCGTCGTACCTGGGAACCTGGTGGGCTGCTTAAACCGCCCATGTGGTTAACCGGCAGCGGGCTTCGCAAGCTAGGAACCATGTTGGCATTCATGGAGTTTGGGCCAGTAGGACTTTGATTCGGGAAAGGAACACGCTGCGGGTTCCCACCCATGAAATGCTGATTCGGAACTGCATTCATGTTCTGAAACTGTACCGAATGTCCTCTAGGGCGCATTCCCATTTCTGGATTCATTCCCCTTTGCTGAAATCTCGGTGGAGCATTCATCATGCTGTTGAAGTAAATATAATAACATAATTTCACTCTTACTCGCAGAACTATAAATGTGGATCGAATGACTAAATTACCGGATCTGATCTGGCGGGATTGATCTCATACGCTGGTTGTCCATGTACACACCCCGCTGCATCCCACCCATTGGACGTTGATTTCCACCCATCATTTGGTTTCCTTGATGTGGATTCATCATGGGAGCTCCAGACTGTTGACTTTGCATGGACATGCGAGGCTGCATTCGACCTGGCAGATTTCCTTGTGGTCGCATGCCAACATCAGTCATAGGGCTAAATGGCCGATCTTCTAAATGAGGAGTATGAGGTCCCATTGAACCTCGGGGAGAGGCCAAAGAAGCAGATGGGCCAGGACTAGGTGCTAGTGGGCTAGACATAGGCGAATGATGTTGCATTAAAGGGGAAGACACCGGCGCACCCATGGGTGCAGGGCTCAAAATTGGTGATTGTGGAGTCGAGTGCATAGGAGACTGATGGCTTCCTCCCATTGGAGAAGGCTGGGACATATGTCCTACTGGACCTTGTGATCCTGGTCCAACATTTGACATTTGCTGCCGTTTTTGTTGCTTATTTTGATAATCCTAAAAACCCAAACCAGCGATTTTATTTATCATGGCAATTATACGTTGTATTGACTCTATCAAAAATCACGCTTTACCGTCATTAAACTGTTGTGCTGCCGATTTTGCTTCCGAGCTGAATCTAGATGCTTCTGTAATCCTCCAAGCTCCCTCACTACTCGTTCTAATTCTGATGCATCATTTTCATTCAAATCATTGCCGTTTTTCTTCGCCTGTCGCTGCTTTGATGACAAAGACTGGAAAACAAATGTTGAAATTATTGATCATGGGTACTGCTCGACTGTTGTAACAGAACCGGGTCAAGTGGAAACTCACCTTCTTTGTTTTCCTTAGCTTAGCAACTTCGTCTTCATAGTACTTGAGTTGAGTTGAAACCACATGGTGCTGATGATTAATCCACTTTTCGTAATCCATCTGCATTTGACGTTCTTGATCATTAGATGGGTGCTCTGGAGGTACTGGAGGTGCAGGTACTGACTGGGCATGGAAATTTGGCACTGGTCGCCCTTGACCACTGTTCAAATTGGAAGTGTTTCCTTGGACGAGGGCCGGATGAAGAGGCACTTGATGCTCCTGTTGCATAACAACCGAACGACGAATATTTGGATCTCCAGGTTCTGTCTGCCATTGATTGCTTTGTAAGGGCTGTGTCATTTGAGACGGCATTGGTCGAACAAACTGCCCTGGTTGTGGTGGTGGGGGGAGACAGACTGAAGCTGTAATCATTGAATTCATTAGTAATGTTTCAAGAATCCAAACTGCAGCAATATATTCAAGAACATACCTGCAGGAGGCGACAAACTGACGGGAAGATTCGTACTTCCCATTACATCAGCTTTCAGACGCTCGAAGTCGAGGTCACTCAATAACGGCTCTTCGGATGAGGCACCAAGAGTCAACGGGTCGCGTCTTTGTTGCTCTCTTTTCTCTTGTTCCAATAGGTCTTCTAGCAGTAATGGCTGTTCCTAGCAAGCACAGAAATATGTTTGATTCACGCACACATAAGCTAACTAAATTAAGACTGAATGGTTACGTGCAGAATGTTTTATTCTCAAAAATAAACCAGTAAACGATCTACTAAGCACTACTTTCAAATCCAGCAAACATCTATTGCTTGGGTCTAGAAGATGTATCTACGAAGCGCTATTTTACCTGAAGAAGAAGAGTTCTACGGTGATGTTGCGGCATGACTGGATTGCAGGAGGAAGGCAGCAAATGTGATAGACCCTGATGGTTGGGCTGTCTAAGCCCCATGCTATCAGCCAGTCCCACGGGAGAATTTAAGCCCATGCCCACACTCACCACTGGAGATACTGATTGCAAACTGACACCACCACCATGCATCCCGATCTAATATTTCAGAAAAGACGAAGAGTCAAACAAGACCAACAATTTCCAACAGCTACAAGTCAATGTAGTTTTTCTGAATTTCTAAACGCATAACCAACAACTGGCTGCCATGCACGATCTAACGAAATACCGCAACCCATGTAGTAACGCTACGTTTGGATTTTTGTTAATCGAACTACAAATAAGTTACATGCAAAGATGCAGAAGAAAAAAATTACTCACTTGCGGTCTTCCTGGGTACGGTGGTGGAGGTCCTGGATATGGCGGTGGTGGCTGAGGCCTTAAAGACGACTGGGGTCCAGGAAGACTATTAGACTGAGATGGAGAACTTCCCAACTGCGAGTAATTAGTTTGACTGGATGGAATTTGAACGTTATGCGAGGGCGTGTTCGTGTTGATTCCAGATGAACTTGAAGGTAAGTTTTCCGCGATGGACCCGACAGTAGAGCTCTGTTTGTCATGATTCCTGTGAATCGATTTTTAAAGCGTTAAGACCATGAACTTGAATACGTTTTGATTGCACTTTAGAGTCTCTGCTTACCCGCTTCTCTTCACATCCTTGTTTTCGTCCTTTTCTTCATCCTTGTCTTCCTCCAGATCAAGGTTGTCTAGAATATTCGTTTTCTCTCCAACACCAGCCTGGTCAAGTTCAGGATCGGCATATTCCAAAATATTAAAATCACTGGAAAAGTTGAGGAACAGTTCATCGTCATCGATTCCCATGTCAGCGAAATCGTTGGCTTCAGCTTCTACTCCTGCATCGTTATGTTGTTCCTGCTCCAGCTTCTCAAGCTCTGCTGTCACACTTTCAGGTAATTCATGATGCTCCGTAGAAGTAGTCATGCTCACAGGATGAGCACCTGTTGGAGACGAGTTCAGCGTTTGTGCAGGGGCTTGAGCATTTCCTCCTGGTGGGGAATTCAGGGGTAGTTGGGATTGGCCATTCATGTTAGTCGAATTCAAGGGTCTTCCCAGTTGTTGAGCAAGCATTGATGGGGGGTTTCCGGAATCTGAAAAAGGGGACATTAAACAACTTATTCGAATATTTCATTACCTTTTGAAACATCAAAGGCAACGTATGCTCACCGATTCCAGGCGTTTGACGGTTACCAGTGACTAGATGATCGTATGGATCCAACGGATTACGAGGAGGACCTCCCATGCGATATTGATTTTGGCCTTGCTGGAGCTGTGGTGACTGTATGTTATGTTGCATCTGCTGATGTGGTCCCATGCCAAATTGCAGCTGACCTCGAGTCTGGATCTGCTGATTGGGTGATGTCATGCGCTGCTGAGGGACCATCATGCGTGCTCGCGGATCCATCCCCTAAAATCAACCCATAGCATGAAGTTGAATGGGATCTAATCTATGTCTTTTACAGAATTTTAAGAACTTCTCCTTCCATACCTGCAGATTTCCCTGTGCAACGTTTCGGAAATCACCGCGAGGCATGCCTTGAGGTGGTACGTTCATCCTCTGTTGTCCAGGTAAGAACGGATGCCTAAACTGATTTTGCTGTTGCAGTTGCGGTGAATTAGGACCACTAGTCGGTGGCCTCGGAGAGTAATTTTGAGAAACTGGAGGCTCTTGTGTCTTTGACCATTCGTCGGAATTCCACTGCATACTCCTGTTGCTGCCCGGGGATCCAAGCTCAGGAGGCACAGGATCTTGCTCAAACTTCTTGATTTGTTGTCTTTCGAGAAGACTTCGCAAGTGGTGTCTCGTTTCTTGCCCTTGAGCCTGTTGCCTTGAACTATTAAGGTTGGATGGCTCACCTTCTGAGCTGGCAGTACCGGGTGCACCTGGGAAATTACCTGGTAGCAACTTGTGGTAAGATTCAACACCACCTCCGAACTGATCATCTGATGGCCGTGGAGCTGATGCTGGCATTGCGTAAGGATCTGTCGCATTCTGTGGAGTCATCGGTGAGCTGGCATACGGGTCATGAGGAGACGATAAAGGTGGACGTTGGGACTGCATGAATTGTGGTCTCGTAAAAACCATCGGACGAGGACTTTGTGTCCCCGCAGGCTGTCTTACTCCAAAATGCCCTCCTGGACTTGGAGGAGGCATTCCAAGATTCGGAGGCCTGGAGCGATTCCCCATATTCGGCGTTGGTCCGAACCCTCTTGGAGACTGTAGTAATGGAGATTGTGGGGTTGGAATTGGCTCCTATGGGAAAAAAGTTAAATTTTAACACGAAAACGTTTAATTTAGTGACTTTCTTCGTTTTAGAATATACTTACCCCTGTAGAAACTTGCAAAGGTTGCCGACCCATTTCACCCATGCCCATGATTTCTGATTGTTGCGGCCTACCAGTTGGGGAGATTCCTGGCGAGTATTGCATCTTCACTTGACCTACATTCCCTTGCAAGTCCTTTTCTTGAAGCCCCAATTGCTGTTGTTGTCGCAGTACTTGCATTTGCTTCCATTGTCGCTCTTCTTGAGTGGGCTGCTTACCACCAGGCACTGCAGAACCCTTATCTTGCTCCTATTAATTTACAATTATAACGATTAGATGTATTCGCAAAGTGAAATTCAGTACTAGCCTTACCAGTAGCGATAGAGGATTAAAAAAATTTAAAGTAGCCAGCATTCTTTGCGTTCTGCTTTCATGCAATTATGGGTTGGTCATTCAGTTTCAACTGAAGCTCCTAACTACTTTAGCATAAGAGACATGCGCTGAATACCGCACAGTTAAACAATAACACAATATTTTTCGTTGCAGGATTCACCAAATGAAATTGTTACATGCACTTTCGGAAACGTATGCGATAGGTGGGCTTTCTACTGATCCAAAAATAAATCACATTCCCTAAAATAGCGGCCATTTTCGGGGGTACTTCACAATTTACGTTATTAAGACATTCCCATACACTTGGTATGACTGATATTTTTCTTCTGATGCGTAAAGCACATACGTGGACGGACATTACCGATTATAATTTCTATAAATCTTCTCACCATGAAATCACTAAAGCCGCAGTGTTCTTGATTCAAAGTTGGCAAAGTTTTCATGATTTCTGATGGTGTGAGAACACGAATCTGATTATCACCAGAACTGCATCGGTTGTCAACTATTCCAGCTTTGATTGCTTGGTTACCAATCGAACTATAAGCGGAGATTGATGAGGTGGACGCTTTATTAGAGCGAGCCGAATCTTGGAAAGCATTCCTCACAGCTCCATTGTTCTCACTACTAGCACTAAGGCTGGACGTAAAAGAAGTTGCACTGACAGAGTTCGTGACGGAGTTCGGTGACTCAGTACTAATGCTATTGATAACATCGGAAGAGCCGGAAGCGGAACACGAGGATAGGGATGATGGACTCGTTTTTAAAAGGCACTCAGACTCTGGTGACTGCCCTCCTGCAGTACCCTTGCCCTTACCCTCTTTCGACATCTACAGATCAAGCAGGTGAATAGTTGAAGTTGAAAACAATGATGGGAATTCCATACAGTTTAGGCGATAGCATCAACTGCTGTTAGTGCATTATGCCTCAGTAATAGGTTTAGTCATGCACGCAAGTGTATGTGTTGTAGAGAAAAGTTTGAGTTTTTGCCGATTGCTTAAATGTAGAATGGAATTGATATTTGCAAAAGAGCATACCTGTGTTTTCTGCATTCGGTTAGCAGCCCGGTTTTCTCGCGCCTTTTGAAGGAAAGGAGCTCTTTTCTCGGTGGGCAACCCACGCCAGATCTTTGCTATTTGCTTAGCTCGCTCTGCCCAAGCTGAAAAAGGGAAATTTAAAACCCATCACAAATAAAAGATCTCACGGTGATATCCTTCCAACTTACCAGGAAAATCTCGTTTGAGTTCCGGATGGTTCGTGTTTGCATATAACACGGCCGAAATGGTAGCCTGAAGACCAAGTGCTTCATCCGCTTCCCATTTTAGAACATTTCTTTGGCTATAGCTACTCGGCGTTTCTTGTTCAGTTTCACCAGGATTTGGCCATGGACTAGGGGGTTCCGAGAAAGCTGGACTGAATTGAGGGCTACTGCTGAAGAAGTATAAGATCAATGTAAGATTTTAAGCATGCCGTAATGCAACCACAGGAGGCCAATTGTAAGATCTTACTTGCTGTACTCCGAATGGTAAGGTGATGGAGGTGGAAAGCTAATAGGTGACGCAAGACCTTGTGGGACATTCTGCTGAAGTTGAGCTCTACTCGAAACACCTGCAGCAACGGGCAGAGCTGGAATTATAACACCATGTTTTCATCGATACTGATACTAACAAGCTTCAAGAGAAAGTTATATCTTACGCGGAGTTGGAAGCATTGGAGACGGTAGCTGTTGCTGAGACATCAAATGCGAAGGCATTGGCTGCCCGACAGACAAAGGAGGTGGGCCAGGATGCGGAACAGTATTGATAGGAAAGAGATTGTCTTGAGATTCTTGAGACTCGTCGGTAAGGACACCCTTGAATATATCTTCCACATCTTTACTATCCATACTCGGAAGCCCACTTTCGATCGTATCTAGACTGAACTGGTTTTCGATAAAATCGAAATTAAGATCATCTTTCCCTGTGCCATCTCCGCTATTTGTATCCAGGTTCAGTTCCCCATCATCTCCAAGAGCGGAATCTATACAAGTGCAATGATCAACAAGAGTTAAAATGGAGTTGACCACTTCCTAGCAAAGTTCCATTTACTCACCAGCTATATCGTCGAGGCTGTCCTTGATACCACTGCTGTCATTTGTTAGTGTATTTAGGATATCACTTTCAAAGAAATGCATTGGCAGGTCCAAATTGTCATCCAACTCTTCTTCGATTTTGATTGTATGCCTCAGGTGACAGGCCTTGGTTGACTCGGTTTTCAAAACAGAGACAGGCTCGGAGATCTTTTCTGTAATACTGGCTTTCGGTTTCATGTCTCGTTCTTTCTTGCAAGCGCTCAGGGCAGTAAGCTCGTCCTACAAACACCAATAAATATTAGTTCAGTTACTTCCTCAAATCCAAACGACCGATGTTCCTGTTTTGTAGTTTACCGGAGTAAGTCGAATAGTATTCTCTTCTGAAATCTTTGGTTCCACTGTGACATCAGTCTCCAATACATGTGTAAAATCTGTGTCTCTGGATGAGAATTGCAAAGTGTCACCAAAAAACGCTTCCTAAGAGTGAAAAAAAACAGCAAATTAATTAGATTCACCAAGGTTAACTCAACATGTTTAGATTAGAGGAACTGTACTTGAAGATATTGCGGAAAACTTTCCACAAGTTTGTTCTGTTTTTTCTTTCGAGCTGGTTTGCGTTTAGGCTTTTCACCCTCTATGTAAGACAAGCTGTCCATTGTGTCGTCATCATCTTTATGTCTTGGACCACGAGCTCGAACCATGAAACCACCGATGCCTAGTTTTTGCATATGCTTTTGCTTCTTCAGCAAAGACTCCTGCTCTTTTTCAGAAAGCTCTCCGATGAGCCCCGAAGTATGCACATGCCCATCTGCAAAAAAATCGGATGCATTGAACACCTCCAGGCACAAAAATATACTACGCTAGCTAGTGATTCTTTACCTGATCCAGAAATCACGGACTCGATTGTTGCCATTATGCCTGCCTCCTGGTCAGTCATTGCTGCAAAGTTCTTTGTCTTCTTGCGCTTTTTCTTTGGTGGATCCAGTGTCATTGACTTGAGGATATCTCCCCCTGATTCAGTCAAAGCCACTCCATCCAAAATCGATGGTTGTGACGTCTTTCTTGTGTCTGTGCATGAGGAATTAATTAGATGGATATTTATGGAAGCATAACACTAGATTTAGACGCATATACGATTGAAATTACCAGAGGCAGCGAGTGAAGAGAATTTGATAGCCGCGTTAGATCTTCTGGGTTGTAAATGAGGAGGAGGTATTCCTTCTGGACGGCAGGACATGCACTTATAATTTTCTTCTGCGCACTTATCAGCTTCACTTTCGGTACTAATTCTATCACAGGAAGCATGAAGCCATTTTTCACATCGTGTGCACTGAATAGTGAGATCTCCTTCAAGATATTCCGAATTACAAGAAGAGCATGTGTTCTCGGAATAGCAAGGTCCGCACAGTGTATAGTTATTATGCCAGGTCGAGTCAAGTCCCGGTGTGTTCTTGCCACATAATTGGCAAACAACGCACCTATTCAAGAAAAACAACATTACACTGAAAATACGATCGGAATTCTGATTGAACGATACAGAAAACTAGCGTAGCAGCACATCTCACCATTTGCACTTCCACGTTCCTGGGGGTACGCAATCCAACGGAGGATCCATACAGTAAATATGGAATGAAACATCACAGTCATCACACAATATTAATCTTGCTTCATCGTGTCTACGTCCACATCCCTCGCATACGGTACAATCCAAGCACCTCCAGCCTTTTTGTAGGATCACTTTAGTAACCTGTGTAAACAGAATAGTTGCATATTAGTGTTTCTGACACAATCTGATTTTTGAGTATCAAATAATCAAACGTAGACGAATGTAACTTACCTTCACATTCACGCAGTATGGATGATAGCACTGGCCACATTGAGCACATGAGATTAGCCTACCCTCAAGATCATTTCCGAATGCACCGCACATCACGCAAACGTCTTGCTGCAACACGAATTCATCTCTTGAGGAACATAGAACTAGTCTATTCTCTAATCCAGGCTCATCGTCTGGTTTCTGGGTCAGATCAATACATGGTCGCTGCAACCCAAAAAAACGTTTTTTGAAAGGTTCATAAATTCTTTACCGCACGAGCTTCACATACCTGGAGACCTAACACAGTTTGTCCAAAGGCTCCACGCATTCGAGGTTTTGGTCCACGTTTTCTTTGTAGGTCAGTCAATCTTTGTCTCTTATTACCAGTTGCAGAAGGCTTATCCACACTCTTTTGCCTACCAGCAAATTTACGCTTCTGAAGAACTGCTAATGGCTTTCCCCGACCTCCAGCATGTTGAACTTGGCGCTGGTAATCCTCTGGATAGCTCGGCTGAACGAAACAGGAGATGTCAAACTTCAAAGAAGAATATAAGATAGGACTTTGTTGAGCCATTCTTACCTTATCTAATAACATGAGATCACTGACTTCAGTGGTACCCAAGGAATCATCTTCTGGAGACATGAATGAGTCTCTAGAAGAAGTGAAACTGTTGTATGCAGAATTTGTCTCTGCAGCGTAATCGTCCCGCTCCGAACGCTTGATCGACAACAATACCCTAGGTTGCGAACCAGTCATAATACCGTTGGGCACGGAGGTGCATAGATTGCAGACGTATTCATAATCGGGATTTGCTGCTTTTTTGACTTGATAAACTGTGAGAGCTGCAGCAGGATCGCAAGTATCATGAACATACCTTCAAAAAAATCAATATTACCCCACATAGTACGAACATTGAATATCATATTTGTAAACACGAATCAATCTGACAACGTACCTTTTGCACTGATGACATTGCACCATGTGTTTCTGAGCGACATGACGATATGCTTTCCCGCAAATTGGGCAAGCTAGACCCTTGTTTCTCTGCTGATAACATGAATCGCAAACAGAAAAGTTGGCATGCCACCGAGATGAAGGCCCTGATCCAGGAGTCCTCGACCCACAGTCAGTACAAATTCGGCACATCTAAGCATAAATGGATTTAGAATCTCAAGCATTTAATAACTGTTAACGAGATGAAAAAACGTTAACTACCTTGCACTTCCAACTATACTTTGGTAACGAGGTTATAGCAGGTCTTAAACAAAAAAGGTGATAAACTTTGTCACAAGCATCACAGGGTAACAATTTGCTTTCTTCTCCTGGCTGACGGCAAGCCTGACATGTCTTACATGCAGGACATTGCCACCCAGCTCTGATGGCTGCAAAAATATCATCGAAATATGAATATTTTTTTCCACAAGCAGCTTTAAATGATCGGAAGTGCTTACTTGGATCACTGCTAAGAGCAAGACAAGCGCTGTGATAATGATTGTTGCACGATGAGCACATAAGCAACGACGAAATAGACCCGGGTTGATCGCATACAATACAATTAGCTGCTTTTCCAACTATCAGAAAACATCAAATTAGAGGTACATCTCATACCGGTTGCCGGCTATATGTTGCACAATTCAGATAAAATCATACCCATTTCTACAGCATGTTCAGTATGCAATGAACATAGGGTTGTTCTAGTGGTAGTATCTTGAAAAGCTCCACTAGCCGCGGCACAGGGTACATGAAGGGACATTCCACATCCCGAAGCTTTACACGAGACGGCGGCACCAAAATTTCCACAGTAGCCACAAAACTGACTTGAAGCACGAAGAATTTCACTTTCTAGGTTCACATAAATTCCTTGTTCACACTTGACATTGTCACACCAAAAAGCGCAGTTCGAGTGCACAAAGTAATTGCCTGCAAAAAAAATCATTCGTAAATTATCATATTCAACCATCTCAACGGGTACTAAAACTTGATTACCTGATGTAGCATTAAAGATTGTAGCGAGATCTGGTTCCTCGATGAACCCTACCATTTCCTCCGATGAATCGCAAATTCCATCCGCACTTGACTGTGACAACGGTTTTCTGCAATAAATTGACGAACATTTAGCCTGCTAAGATGTACTTTGTACGGTTTATCATACCCCTACCGTGAAGCTGAACTTACTTTAGTTTGGGACGCCGACGGCCAGGAAAACTTCCTTTTGGACTGCGATCACCAAAACTGTCTTTTTCAATTCGCGAAGCAGAAATCATCACTTGCTTCGCTAAGGTCTGAGGGTCAAATCCAAGAGGAAGATCAACCCGGACAAGATCTCCTTGGCCCAACATACTTCTTTCCCCAAGTTTACATAATGCACAATGTTTACCCGGCCTGCAAAAAGCGTTCTCGTCAAATATCAATTTGTTTTCAAAAATGTTTTGATGATTCATGCACACACCATAGCTCTGGAAAAAGTGACAAGTCTTCTTGGATCCTATCTAACGAAGAAGCAACACTACTGCTATCTGACTCTGCCGTGTCATCCATCCCGGTTAGCAACCGAGGAGGAGAATCGCTGCCACTAAATAGATTCAGCTCTCCTAGTGTTGCATTATTGGTCCCGCCAACAACAAATGACCTTTCTTCGGTTTTCTTTCGCACCCTGACCCTTCCTGTTCCATCATTTGGCCATGCTCTGGAAGTTAAACAAAAGCACGTGAGTCTCAAAACATATGAAATGCAGTTTTCTGTTGTAGTTTTTCAAGAACTAACCCTGTTAATTTCTTCATTTTTTGGCTCGAACCAGGTCGGGAACTTCTTCCAGCACCTTCTTCCTTTTTGCGGGGTCTTCCCGGTCCTCTTCTAAGATGCAGTGGCTTTCCTCCACCAGTGTAAGACAGTACAGGTGACGGAGAAGAAATGGTTGGAGGTTGAAGAACAGCAACATCCATTCCAACCCCAGAGTCACCCGAGTCTTGCGAAAAAGAGATTTTGGGCGTACCAATTCCAAGAGGGACGGTGACTGGGTATGAACTATTGCCTGAAATGACACAAAAGTCACAACACTTCAATTTTGGAAGATTGAACACAAACACCGCAAAACCAAAAGAACAAATTCGAGACACAATAACTAGGTAAATGGCTAATGAATGCTTGTTGTTGATGAAGACAAGATTTGAGTGAGAACGAGATTTATGTTAATAATAATAACAAATTGATGTTTTGCAAGATTGGCACATACTGGAGGAAATATCGAAGGATGACAATGTGGACGTTTCAACAGGGGTTTGTGCCTGCGGAACAGCTTTGTTGTTGTTGTTAAATAAGGTTGGATGGACATTTTGGTTGTGAAAATTGAGTGTCCTCTTGGAGTCGTCTTCCTCCATTTCCGACGGACGCCCAAAGTGGTTGCAAACAACACTTGAATCTCGGCCACAACAGCATCAAGGGATTCTAGCGAAATACGGAAACATGTCTAAATTTTGATGTTTACACTTACACAAGACACAGTGTTCGATTGTTGTTTTTCGTGTGTTGGTGTTGAACAAGTTTGAAACTACATTATTGTAGCTGTGGTTGTTGGTAGTCTCGACGGATGATAGTCCCAGCTACAATTATTTTGAACATGTTTTGCTCCTATCCGCAACATTAAAACCCTATCCGATTTGACTAAAGCTTTTTCTTCTTCTTTCGACTTGAGTTCCTATTAGCTTAGCTTATATATTCTTCGGTGATGTTGATGATATACACAGTATAAACGGAACCCAAACACTGGATCTTCACTAACTATTACGCAACTAATGGATAGATCCCAAATTCTGTATGTACACGTATGTGTGTACTTGACCTCCTATGCAGGAGACGTCTGCAACCATCGTCCCATCCGACCCACTCAACCAGGAAGCACTAAACCAACTCAACACATATCAACAAGCTCAATACGAATTTTCGCGCTCACAACTCTATGCCCAAGAATAGGTTACGTCATTGACTGATACACTCATACACAGCTCGAGCTTTTAAAAATCTTCCTCAACCAACGCTACCACCGCACACACACACACAAACATAATCCCCAAGCCTGGAACTGCCTATGCAGCACTCGGGTGACACCATAAGGATCTCATTCTCACAGCTCGGACTACAACATGTTAACAAACTCTTGGTTTTAATTTTCAACTGTAACGTTTTATGGATACATTTATGATTCATGAAGGCCGATTAGAACTTCATTTCTTCAAGTAACTCTAGAATTTAGACTAATTAAATCAGTCTTTATATCTTTGAATTCTAACTGGACCAAACTAGTGAATAAATGTCGATGAGTATATATAGATGTAATATCCATCATCATGTCTTATTTTATTGTTTTCATAAATTAAAACCGTAAGTGAATATCGCTTCGGTTGGGAATAATAAATAAAGTCAGGTTTTTAGGCCAATTACAGGTTGAGGATAAAACAAATTTTATCCTAACCTAAACAACAGCTCTGTGGCAGAAAGACTTCAAGTTTCACTTGTCACTTGACTACCAGTATCAGCAATCTTTGCAACGTACGGAAGCTGAAAGGATGGGTGTGTCCAAAATTATGCCGATTAATTTAGCTAACGATCGTTTTTTAAAACAAACTCGAGATTTGGACACGAGTAAATTAATATCTCATTAGCTACCAGTGGTTAACGTGCGAAATGATAACAAAGAAATGGTCAAGAAGGACGTTACTTCGTCAATATGTTTGTTTGAGACGATGACCAATACTGAATTTCGAAGAACTGGCATTCGCTATCTTGGCTGGCTTACCAAATACATAGCCTGTTTCGCTGTTGACAAACCTTGAATATGTATGTCATCCATCCAGAATCTTGTTTACTTTAAACTTGGTTCAAAGGAGCTTAAGGTTCTTTTGGTGATTCATACGAACCTTAATGGATCTTTGAGATTCGATTCGAGCATTTGATTAGGCTGGGCTGGTTGGGTTTGTATTCTGCCACGAAACGTTGCACATGCAACTATGTATAATGTATACTTCTTGAAGAGGTTGACCACAATCAGAGCATTCAATAAATACACAAAAATCAAAGTTTCGACGTCACCTGCATTGAAATGAATCTATAATTCAGTAACTGTGGACGCTGAAGAAAGGTCATTTGATGCCAAAAGAAGCTTTGGAGCGATAACGGCGATACCAGCGATAGCAGTGTCGTAAGCTTCAGGAAGTAATTTGTTTCTTCTGAAATCACTGCCAAGGCCAAGGAAAAGGTCAATGTTGCAGCAAGGTGTAAATCGCTTCGCTGGAGGAAAGCGTTGTCTTGGTCATGTGTGAACCATGGCGCATGTCGTGACGGAATGAAAACCCTTTTGCAGTTTATGCATGCGAAATCGTAGTGCTGCAGCTAGCGCTGGTAATGTCAGTCAGTATTATGATCGGCAGCATTCGCCGGGATTGCAGCTTGTTCTGGCTGTTTTGTGATTTTCGGAACATGTGAGTACAAGAAATGTCAATTTGATGGAATGCGATGCCGAATGTTTTGGGCTTTGTGTGTAAATGTATATACACAGGGGAATGTCGTGTAAATATGGAATTTTTTTTAAATATGTAAGGAATTCTGGCTTTGGCATCTAGCACGATGTGAATGCATAAATAAGACGACTGCACATACCAAGTACACGTCACCGAAATAGCATTGAAAAAAGGTAGAAAATGTTGAATTTCCCAGACCGCGAATCATGATCTTGTTTGATCCCGAACTTTCACTGGGAAAAGACCATCAGGAAGCATGTGGGCTTGATGAGCGTTTCAATTACGCTGTTCCATAGAATAATGTAAACAATGCTCAACCTCTTAAATGACGGACTGACATGTAGGCGATGGGAAACAATTAGGAAGCGACCGTTTAGCGTTGGAATCGGAATGCATGCATCGGTTCGCTGGAGCCCGCTTTATGCTTTCTCTCGTTTCATGTGTACGCTGCTGTGGTGAGGATCGATAGCTGGCGTGTATCCCGCTGAGCATCGAGTTCGTGCAGAATTACTTTCTCCGGCAGATACACTTGCTTCAGTCGACAAAGTTGCTTCAGGCAGTCAGTCGGTGTTTGGCAGATTCGAAATGCACAAGGAGCTGTTGCTATTGTTTGGCTATTTTTCTTGTGTAGAGAGGAAGTGGTTTCTGAAATTCCAGTGCAAATGATCTGGTGGATTGGAAATTATCGAAATATATTGAGTTGCAGCCTTTCAAGTGCTGGCTGACGTAAGGTGAAAGGTGTCGATAGTTACTTTGGTGCAAAGATAAAATCGTCCTGCCAAATCAGCATTGCCAGTGCCTTTAGAAAGACATGGGAGATGATGGCGGACGTGGATTTTTCAAACTTCATGAAGACGGTGGCAGTTCCAGAGGAAGCGTCTTTCACACGACGGTGCCCACCGAAGGTCAGTATTCGATTGTCAAGTACTTTCAAATTTTAGGTTCACTGACAACGATAATGTCGGAATGCTTATGAGCTCCGATAATATTTTGTACCCTAAATTTAAATGCCAAGCCGATGATCTGAATACAAAGTGCGAAAGAGGCCAGATGGTAAAGGTGACGAATGTCATTGTTGCAGCTTACGGACTTGGAGGCGGAACGAGGATCAACTTGGGCTTTGGAAGGTGCTGGAAGCTGCATGTAAAAGCGGAGAAAGAAGACGGAAGCTTAAGAATCGGTGGCTTGGCTTTAGCATCGAACTGCAACCATATCGTTCTGATCTTTGGTTTCTTCTTTTTGCTTGCTGGAGCCGTACTGACTTCATTAGCTTACAAACCGAAACGGGATTCTGAAGCGAGAGATTCGAGTGGCGGGGTAAGTTTATATACATTTGTATTTTTTAAATGATTCTTCCGAACCCATACGCTAGATGGCTCTATTGTATCAGCAAGTATTTCAGAGGGTCAGTAGATCTTATGGTTGAATATGGTGACCGAGTCCAGTTGAAGTGGTGATTGAACTACATTTGGCAAAAAGTTGTTCAAACTTGTTGTTGAGGTGGAAATAGATGTTAAGGCGACGTTTTTGTGCGTCGTTGAAGAATGAGGACACTTTTTGTTGAGGACAAGCGCGACTATAACAAGTATTCATTTCATCGTCCAAGAAAAAGAGTTGCTTGAATAATTGAGAAGCTCGCGGAAAGGTGGCTATAGGTGTCTGGTGTACAATGGAGGACTTGATGTGCAAAATGGCTGCTGTGCATTGTTATTATAGGGAAATTGTAGGAGAATCGCGTGCAAGCTGGGGTGGTCACTGGGGATTTGACAAGAAGTCCGTATTTGCACGTGTATTCATGTATTCCATAGTCTGTTGTGGCGGTGACATGTGGAATAATTATAAAATATGAAAAAGTCCTCGTGCCTATTCTCCATGGACATTGCATGTCTATCTAGCTTTCCCCATTTTTGTATAAATCTTTGAGCAACGCATGTTACGTGGCAATAGGAGCTAACGGTGTATGTACTTTATACAAGTTATTAAAAGATGCTTTGTGGTCGGTCAATTGCTACCATGAGAAATACAAGTTTGCTCTAGGACTCGATAGACCGAAACAAATTGCTCTGGACAATTAGAGATCGTGTAAAAAGAAAAGTCACGTTTGTTTACACGGTATACCAGGAGGATCGATTTGCCATTAGGTTATTTATAGCGAAAAGCCTGTACACGTTATTGGAATATGTATACAGGAGTCTTGGAAGCATTTTGATTGATACTTGGCCCACTGGCTGAACACACACGGATAAAAATGTGTTTTTTGTTTTGTTTCAGACGGCCGGAGGAGAAGGGAGAATTGCAGGACCTCTTTTTGTAGTATTTGGTTCTTCATTAATCATTATGGGAATCGGTTTGACATTGGTGGGATGGAAAGTGAACCAGGCAGTGAAGCGTCAGCTGCATCATCTGTCTCTTCAGACGCCACCACCGCCAACCCCGGATACACCTGATTACTACAATACGTTCACAGATTCTAGTTTTCTACAGCGAAGTAGACGGGAGTCGATGCTCAGTCCCAATTTTTTTACAGACCGCCGAACCACCTTACCGACCATAGCACAAGTGGGTGAAGTAGCCAGAGGTTTCTTTGGATAAAAGTTGAACATGAATGAATTCGTGAATGTAATTTCGACCTAAATTTCAGGCTGTACCTGTAGGATTTTTTGTGGATGGAAAATTGACGAGTCGCGTGGGAACAGGGAGATCTGAAGTTGACAACAATGCCGTGACAGAACTTTCTCCGGAGACTGGTAATGAGGCTGGTGGTGAAAGCAAGACGAGTTTGAACGTTTTACTTCCGATTCCCATTTTGGCGTCTCCTTCTTTCATCGGGAGGCAAGTGGAGTTTGGTTAATAAAAATGTTGAAGAGGGAAAGGGTTGAGGCGGTAATAAGGTTGTATAGTATTTTTACGTTCGTTGGTGGTGGTGGTGGGAAATTGATCTTAAGTAAACAATAGATAAGTAGGCGAGTAAAGAAGAGTTTAGCTAAAAGAATAGTCTGAAGTTACATGTTTTTGGTCGGGGGTGACTTGTATTGATCATCATACAAACGTGGGAGATATTACGATGGAAGGGGTGTCGAGAGTCAACGTTTCGCCATTATATACCTTAGCGTTTACAAATGAGCTTCTTCAAGGACTTGCTTTGATGAGGCATGGAGGTTAAAAATATAACAAGATTTGACGGAGACAAAATCTTTGCTTTGGGTGTCAGCCGCTCGTCCTGTGTAAACAAGAGTGGCCAAAAAAGGAAGCGTTTTTAAATGACTCCTTGAGATACTTTTTAGACAAAGCAAAGGCGCATTAAGGACAAGTTTCATGCACTTTTTTATGCAATGTAATTACGGGAAGAAGAAAACAAAACTTGGAACCCTAAGATACATGTTGGTGCAGGGTGACTAATGAATGCATTTAGGGTTTTCCCATTTGTGTCTTTCACGAGTAGGAAAGTTGGTAGCAATATCGGCGGAAGGAAGCTTGTATTATATAAGGCTAAACCCTGGCTCCTAGTTGGGCTCAATAACTATTGAAGTTGTAGGTGGTGGTGGTGGTGGTGGATTGATTTTTTAAGTGTTGATGTGTTTTTAGAGGGAGGATGATCGCGCCTTGGGATCCGACTTGTCTTCGGACTCGAAGCGATGAGCCGTATGGATCCATTGTATCTCTTTCGGGGAACGGTGACATTGCTTGCTTCCCATCCGCCCCTCCCACCCCATTTCCCGCCTGTCAAGAAGAAGACCTTGCGTCGTCAGAAGAGACGGAAAAGGACGACTCTGCCGAAACACAAATTGTCAGACCGAAAATTAGTCGGTGAGAATTCAAAACATGGTTTGTTGTACAAAATAGCCGGAATTTGAAAGCTCGCTCAACTTGCTCGACTTGGTGGTGGAATGATATGGAAGCGTCGATATGGGCCGTCAAGGTTCGTTCGTTAGCTCAAAGCTTGCATTCACCCCTCGGCTTTAACTAACAGGAGAGGAACAGGACAAGAGTCAACAAAATATTTTCCAACATGTTCTACAAATTTTACCCGGAAACCAATTATTTACCCCATGTATACACAAACTAAAAAAACGTTCACATGTCCAAAAACAAATTCCAAGTAAACACTGTAACATGGCCTTTATCAGCACACCAACAAATTATAAGATTTAGTTTTTGAAGTTAGTTTTTGAAGGCCTCGAGCGAGATCAAGGGTGCATTGGATGGATGGAAGCTTGGAAATGTTATTAAAGTCGGTTAATGTCAATCGACGCGGAAATATGTTGAGCAAGTTGAGAGTGAAATTGGGTGCTTGAAGAATATGAGGTAAAAGTGAGACTGTATATAATAAATTGTTGGTGTTCTTTGACAGAGACATGGAAGAAATACCTCTCGGACCAGAATTGTACGCTCAGGAAGGACAAAGTTGCACGTCGACGTAGCGCCTTCGAAGTAGTAGTAGCCAAACGAAATATATATGAGGTGGACGACTGATAGTATACGTTTGGAAGTTGCCGTGTCTATAAATTGTAAAAACGTGTAACAAACTGCAAAAGATATATAGGTTCAAGGGGTGTGCTGGGGAACATAAATAATAATCGTAACAGTTTGTCCCGCTAGAAATGATAGTGGGATTACTAACGGATGTGCTACTGCTTGCTACTGCATGCGCTTCGAAACTGGAAACCATATCGGAAAATGCCGTCGTGATCATCAAGACTTTGATTTTGTAGTGGAATTTCTTGTTACGTTACGGGCATATGGGACAAATGTTTGTGTAAAATTAAATGCGTGAGGATTTGCGAAGCAAATGAAATTATATTACGTCTTTTTTCTATCCGAGCTCAACTAAAAATGTCACTTCCGGATGACTCCAGAAGGAGCCTCGCTTATATGTATATACTTGCAAGTATCTCATATGGGCAAGCTGAAGACAAGGGAGATCTTTGAAAGCTGCTAATGTTGACAGAGGGCACGTGTTTCAACTTTTTGTCACAGGCGTTATATTCTGTATCCGTAGATAGACTTCTTCCTGTTTGTGTTCCGCAATGACTTTTCTTGGCCGGGTTCCGGTTGTGGCAGCTTCGGAATTAGACTGCTCGTATGCAACAGGCTGATCCCGAAGTGTCCGGAAATGATTCAGGGAATTGAAGTATCAAAGACTCTTCAAGGGAAAAATACCCGGGTAAAACACATGTCATCGGATCACATTGACAGGCTGGATGCTGGATACAGAAATAAAACTTTCTTATGTTGGACCAATTAGAAACAAATGGATAACGACAGTGTACGGCTTAGCGGAAACGAGCTCAGAACAGCAATGAGATTGGGTTGAGCAAATGGTTATGCGGGGAAATGGAAATGTTGGACGAATGGGTGCTGTAGGTAATTGCCTCAATACGCGGAAATGGCAATAAAAGTTGTTTCTCAAGATTTGTGTCCTTTTGGTTACAAGCGTTAATAGGCTGGAAGAGGGCACCCAATGCTCATTGGAGAACGTCGAGTTTTTGGGAGTCTAATTGACAAAGTCATTCCGGCATAAATCCTCCATGGTATCTTGTTACAGATTGCGTTAAAATCCAAAGCAAGAATCGTTACAAGTCACACAATAATTTATGCACGTATTGACTTACGAGAAGACGTTTCAAAGTTTCATTATACATTCAAGCTATGCACATAAAATGCAAGGCTTCTTTCGGGCAGGTCTTGTGACTGTTTTATTACAAGATCTCGGGAAATACATCAAAGTTGCTTTTAATGGACAGGTTCTGCTATACAATGGGTCGAAGGACAACATTTTAAGAGTTTAAGGTGTAAGAAAGTGGATATTCTAGCCGATTTCATTGTTTCCCTCCTGGTCCAAAGATTTATGTCCGTCCAAGAATTTGGAGAATTTTAAACGTCGCACAGAAGCTCTTTTGGCTTCGACCCCGGTCATTAACCATGTCAAAGGTTATACAAACCAAGCGATTACTGTGATGCATTGCTTTTTACACACTACATTTGTGGGTGTAAACCAGGGAATCGCTATAGTGCTTCGTTTCGTGTGTCTGTCCGCTTGCAAAATCTGTAGCGCTGCTGATTAACGAAACTTGAGCTGCTTGGAAGTTGCATATGATTTCTGAGATGACAAATTGGAACGAGTATGGGAAAATATTGTAAATTCGTATCTAGTAATGAATATGAAGGAAAATTTTTCTTTTTCACGGCAGATTGAGAAGATGAATCGGTGTTTATTATCACAGCCGACATGGAATTTGGCAATAAATTTGTATGGGGGACTTTTTTTATGAGTGATTCTTGTCTTGGCTCGGTGGGTATAATTGTCTTGCCGAGTTTTTGCTGCTTCTCCATGGCTAAAAGCTCAAAAAGTTTTCTGCCTTATGCCCTATGTTTGTGGAATAAACTCAAGATCAAAATCAAACCAAAGATGAAAAGGGTGACAGGATTAGGGTGCAAACATTGGTGCTACGTTTTTGCTGTTTTTGGTGTTGTGATACACCCCCATGATTGCGATCGACAGATAGCGGCTTCTGTATACCAGTGCTAACAAATAAAAAATATTGTAGTGCTGGAACCTACGGTAGTCTTCAAATGACTCTCTTACAAAAGGACTACGTTCGCCTTGGTTAATGAGATATGACGAACGTTTGTCTTTTCCAGGCTTACTTAACATGCGTGGGTTGTTTCAAGCAAAAAACACTTGTAACGCCTAGAGTAACTGTTAAGGATGAAATAGCTAACAAAGTTAGAACCTTATGTGCATAGTGTTGGTTATATATTCGAGCTGCAATCAATGAATTTTAAGAAACTGTGCAAGAGGAAGTTGAGAAACTAGTAGAAAATTAATTTTGTGGTTGGTTGGAAACACGAAATGCTAGCAGGAAAAATTAAAAAGCCAATATAACGCTTAAAGATAGCATGTGATCATGCTCAGAAATTCTAGAAGGTTTAAGAGTCGAATATAATTCTTCTAGCATGTCTACCAAAATTTGCAATATTCTAGCAACACCCTTGATCATTTTGAGCATTGTTGGCTTTCGGGAAGCAACAGGTTATTGTACGTGCACAAATCAATCGGAATGTGCCGTTACTAGCGAGTCGAAAGATATCAAGTGCACTCTGAATTCGGAGTACGCCGAGCTGGATTCCAGTTGCAACAAGACAGCGAACAAGTTCATTATAGCTTCCAAAAATGGTAAGAACACATTTGCAGCAGTATTCAAGAACCAGGAGTGACGTAATAAAGCTGGAAATTGGATTTTGAAGATTACCGTGGAAGAGTCAAAATTTATTGCAAATCCCAAGATGCAATGGACTTTGATTACGATGGAGAGTTGGTGCGTGTGCAATTTACAGCTTTGATTTCGCTGATCTTCGTGAGCAATTCTAATAATTCGTGATTTTTAGCCACTGCCGTCTTTATACATTGACAACTATCGAAACGGTTCTGCGTATCATATGACGATCGCTACTAGCGTAGGCTTATCTGGAAATGGCATGTATTCGATTCGCCGAATTCGTGGTAGAACATCGATAGTTTCTTTTAGCTTGGCCCAACAGCTGCAGTTGAGCGAAAACAGCGGTAGGTGAAAGTGAAAGTTTCAAAGTATCTCTTTTATTGAAATTCGAAAACTGATGGTGGCGGGGGTGTAACACAGTTTCATCAGCTCGTTTGAAAATGGAGAGTTTCAAACAATCACGTACCTCAAGCCTGCCGCTAATTGTCTGCTCCAGCAATAGACGTTTAAATGTCCAGCGCCTTGTCAACGTTTTTATTGGAAACATGGGGGAAGCGCGGTATAAAAAGAATTGTTTGTTCGGGGTAAATCTAGGCCATAGGTAACTTAATTTAATTAAATACAAATTGTAATGGAAATTAATTAATCATGTTTCAGAATCATCTGTGCTACCATAAAGAAGAAGGTAGTTTCGTCCTCTGTAGTGAGTATAATATTACGCAATGCACATGCAAGCAAATGGAACTGAATCCTCCAGGAGGTTTTGTGAGTTGCTTTAACGATGGAAAGGACGAATTTAATATTACCAAAGAATATTTTGT